>JAPYZF010000623.1:0-28220 GCA_030523045.1 Meteorus cinctellus | reverse complement strand
CACCACAAACTTTTTATACATGCCGACTAAATATGCCTCAATTATATCGCAACAAACTTACCGTAGAGATGGACAATCATAATCAAGATCTTCGTAAGAGACGGAACATGAAAGTTCAGAAATATTCGATAATGAGCAGATTTAGAAAAAACATAGTTTGTATATTGATGAGGAAATTGATCGATTGGATACACTCGTTCCTCAAATGATATGCCATGTCACATGATTTGGTCGATAATCTCAATGAAATGTGAGCGGTAGAATTACTAATGAATCTAACCATGAAACAAATATTGAAGTTCTCATATATCGTTGCTGAGAACATCGAGATTGCATATGCAGCTGTCGAATCCCCTACAAAGAACCTGAAAAGATTGTGCGAATAGATTTCGATATACCAAACATTTTATTCCTCTCATAACTGTGAATTGAAAAACATTTGTTATCAATATCTTAACCCTTCATCGGAAAATTCGGTGTAAATTTGTCTTAGTGTTTGAAACATTCAATTCGACGAATTAATAATGAGATTATAAGAAAACAAAATTTTTCATGTATTTATAGATAAACGAATGAAGTAACTCGGTCGGATAGCATACTATTATTCGACCGACTATGATAAATCATTAAAAAAATCGCAATTCAACGACGAATGAAGATATTGTCCTTCAAATAAATGCAAATTAAAACTCAAGGATGCAGCCATAAGAAAAAAAATAGTCCCCAGACACTTGTACGGAATTAGATGGTCAAGTTTCGGCAGAGAAATAGGCCATAAATTTAGTACTAGGAATAATTATCCAGACATTTGTTATGACAATACCATATGTTTAATCATTCATTTCGCAGACTGAATCATTGGATATTATTATGAATTGAAAAAAAAAATCATTTTTTTCTCTATTACAATGAATTACTCAATACACAATTCGGTGATCTTTGCACGCCGGTTTCCTACATTTAACACAAAAATATTGTGTTCTCCTGTCTCTTCCTACTGATCAATAATAAAAACGCTCTCTGTTCCTCAATTTGTCAATGTTTAGAACATTGGATTTGTATTCTCCTTCGTCGACAATACATCTTGAATGTCACTCAGCAAATTTTTTTGCAAATTCGGTCGTCTTTGAGCATTCTTGTAGATGTGGCCTCACGAAAGATAGTGTCAGGTCTTTCAAAAATTCTCTCTTCTTTCCATTTTCGTTATTAGGTAAAAAATTATGTAAAACACAACTGTTCACATTAGTGTGGTTCAGCATTCTTAAAACTAAGCGCATCGGTCAAAAACTGCTTGTATATACGCAACTATAATTGTCACAGACTTGATGGAACGCATCACAGTACCAAATTTTGTTCTATCATAAAATTGAATTATTTCCCAATTTTCATTCTCTTTGCTTTCCAGCTTTGTGAAAAGTTGATAATAGCACACCTACTTTATTCTTGCTTTGTTATACGAAAGCTGATTGTTCTACCCATCATAGCTATACCCTTAAAGTTTCTATCAATGTATTTTTCGTTACGCATTATACTTATAATACGTCTCTTCAGCGTCATTCCAAGATAATATTTTCATTCCATAACGTGCCAGTTTCAACCACATATGATCGCGTGCTGAGATTCTGAGCAACTTCTGCGAAACCCTAGTACAGTGGTCCCCCTCTAAGATATCCCTCTGTATGATGTCACCTCCTCTCAATTTCTCCTCCATGCATTCTCCCACTTTAGCTGATTATGGCTTTGTATACATATATGATATTTTTTTAGAACCAGAGCCCCAAGTTTGATATCTAAGGAGGAGCCACTATAGCTGTTTATCAATTGTGAAAAACCGTTTTGACGTGTAATTGTTTCGATATTATTCACGTTGATGCTGCGTGCAACATATCAGTGTCTTTTAATATTAGTGTACTTCGAAACACTTCAAGAATTTTTTCAGAAAATAATGCACTTCAGAATTGTAGAGGAGTGCTAGAACCGGCCAGAGCGTGAAACATACCCCCACTTTGTAACTCTCTGTCAGAAGAGAGTACTGAAAACGGTCACAAAGTGAGGGTACAATTTAGGCGCGATCTGGCTGCATTGGGTCGATTGTCGACATTGTCGTTGCAGCGTCAATAATAAACGCTCGGTTCGAAATACAAAGTATAACGTATTCCACGTGCGTCAAAACTGGCATTCGTACCCGTGTTTGGTATATCTAATAATAATAAACTGTTACTGAATTGGTCATTAAAAAGTGAGTTAATAATTGAAATGGAATGAACTGTGGAAATCCAAATAGTACAGTAGCATTTAAAACGATTTGAAATGAATCCTTTTTGATGCTATCAAATATAATTATACTCGAAATGCCATTGTCGTTGGGCTTTGTCTAAAGAACAAATCGTTTCAAATGTTGCTTTCTGATCAGCGAGTTCTTTTGGTAGTCGTTTTGTTATTATATATCACGTATTAATAATTTAATTTCTCTTCCAGCATTTTCTACACTGAATATTCACGTGAAATTCATTGATAGACATAACTTGGATAATCAGCAGCTTACGTTCTTCATAAGCTGAGTTATACATTACACGGCAGGATGTCTAATGTTCAAATGATAAAACCCATAGCAATCTTCGATGAATGGGAATTGAGTTGTGAATGGAAGTCACCATTTCCACCGAAGTCCGCAATGTATGCGCGTACCATTTTCCATAAAGATTTCCCCAATGATAAATTTAGAATTTTATCCGGAATTATAAATATCAATGAATTCTCGATATTTGTATCGAGGCCATTGACTTCAGGAAGCGTAATAATCAAAATCTATATTAATGGTTCTGAAGTGAAATGGGCGCAAATGAATAATCGGTTGACAGATTATGATGTATTAGAAAATATACCGTTCACATTCTACAATGGCAGATATAGGACTGCTAAAATAAGCATAACATTAACTTGGCAAGATGCCATAAAGAAAATCACGCCGAATCCCATAGGGTTGTACCAATTCACAAAACACCTAATTACTTCTCCTGACTTTTCTGACATCGTGATCGTCATCGATAATGAAAAAATTCCAGTTCATAAAATAATACTTGCAATTCAAAGTCCTGTTTTCGCAGCAATGTTTCAAACAAACATGAAAGAAGCAGCGAATAATGAAATTGCTATAGAAGATATTGATCTTGTGATTATGAGAAATGTATTAGAGTTTTTATACACTGGTGAATTCGATGCAAGTTTGGATGTGGAAATTCTCTTACCAACTCTAGCTGCTGCCGACAAATATCAGATAATTGCACTGAAAAACGTTTGTGAGGATATTTTATCTCGGAAAATAACAATTGATTCCGCCTTGAGAATTCTCGAAGAGGGCAGTTTATATGATGTGCCCCAATTAATTGCAGTTACGAATGCCTTTATGTTAGTGAACAAAGAAAGTATTGTACAGCTCGAGAATTTCGAAAAGTTATATCTGGAGAAGCCAGAACTATTTTTGAGATTCATGTTCTTTCTTGTATTCAATGATGCATAAATTTCCATGCGTTTCATCGTCAATGCTTGAATAGATGATCGTAATATCTTAAGTTCTCAGGAATGTATCGATGTGAATTATTACTCTGAAAACAAAGTACTTTTGTTACACGTTATAATCATGCCTTATTGATTGTAATAAAATCAAAATTGATAACTGAGATCTCTACCACATTTTCACATAATTCAATGATGTCACTTTTATCATGTATGATAAATTTGAATTATTCTCGTTTTCCAATCTTACCAAATATATGAAATTCATGTAAAAAAGCACTTGCTAAGAGAGTTGAGGAAGGTCCATTCAGTTTATTCTTTTGTTTATTCATTCTCTTAAATATAAATTTAAGTTCTAGTGTGTCACAATATCCAACAGATGGTCCGTATCAATCAATATTTCTCCGTGGTAGAAGAATTAATTCCATTAATTACAAGTAAGTCTTTGCTGTTCAACATTATTATTCTGAGAAAATTACCATCTTATTCGAATTCGAAATCATTTTTTTATTCAACATGAATGAGTTGAACAAACATTTATTCAAAATGAAATAAAGAAAAACAATCGCTCCGGTTTTATTTGAATGAATAAATTGCTCGAGCAAAGAAACTCGAAAGTCTGAGAACATGAAAAAATCACGCAGATGCTCAAATGGAGGGAGTACAGTGGCAACGAAGATGATGCATTTACATCCCTTTCTTTGATCATATGGTTAAGAGATTGGATCTCAATTTTTGGACTCATTTACGATATTTGTATGAACAAATTTGATTATGAAATATTTCCGGGATCATACTACACGTTATCTAGTAATTATATTTGGAATTGAGTGTCAGATGATGATACAAGTAGTGTACATCCTTCAATAGTCAGGCTGTACATTGGAGAATATGACTTTACTCTGATGATAATGTTGCTTTTCATGCACGAAGATATTCAAGTGCTATACATAAATATTATGGTAGTTTCATGGACATTCAGCACGGAGGCTTTCGCATATGATGAACTATGTCAAAAATAATCTTAGACGCGTGCAGATAAAATTGCATGACCAAATGGGTGTCAATTGTGATAAATTTGATTTAATTATGATGAAGAAATCCGAAGTCTCAACTATGATGAAGGTTTTCATTTTTACAGAATTAGAACGCAAAAGTTTCTTCTATCATCGAAAGGTCTCCATTTCATCATCTTCGATTAATTAAAAGACAGTATGAACTCGCGCTATTGCCTTTTTATTTACTTCCATTAAAGATTTACAAATAAAAAAATGCATCGATACTCGTAGAGTAATACAATACGTACAGTATATTGGTGCATAATGATAATACGATATCGGCATTTAAAAATCACATAATATAAAAACAGTATAGAAATCAGTACAGCAGGAATAATCAGATGTCTTGCAGGATACAAATAGATATAGATTAGCTGCTCTTATCGATCATTTCATTCCGATTGTTTTTCCGAATTGAAAAAAAATTCGGAAAAATATTCTTTATTTCGTCTAAACTAATCGATAAGATAACGAAGCCCTAAATATATTCTATTTTATTTCTAAATATCTGCACGTAGCAACAACAAATGGCAGTCGTGGCAGAAAAAGTCTTTTAAGCGATATAATTCCTATCAGATCAGTTTAGATGCAATCTGACAAATTCAATCTATTAATATTATTGATATAACTTCATATGTATATATGTATATATATATATATTGAAAACCCTCGGTGGTCTAGCGGGGTCCCTGAGACTCATGTTATACTCGAAGACATTATATACTAACAGATATCGTTGGATAGAAAACCATACAGAATATAAAAATTAATTGCACACTGAATAAATTAAGTACAAAATAATGATTAAATTAAATATCTATTCGCTTATTTTAGCGTATAATTTATAGTTGTAATGGGATAGAGCGATAAAAAAAGACCTCACTAGGCCACTGATGGAAGTATATATATATATGTATTCTCGATGCGTGTTATATATGTTTAGACATATATAGGATTTATATAACGAGATCATTAAAGTTTTCGCACTCAAAGACATTTCTTTTGTTATGTCTCATTAATATAATTTTTGAAAAAAAAACTTACTATAATTGTAACTGGCAGTCATGGTATATCCCGCAATTAACAATAGGTATTGAACACATTCATTTATTTACTTCAGTTTCACTCAAGTTTTTAAATTTTAATGCGCGTTGACGCAGTATTTTCAATAATTCATTTGAATTAGATAATTTATCGTTGAATATCCTAATTGAAAGTTGAGATAAAAAAAGAAAAATGTAAAACACATCAATCGCGTGATTCCTCCTTAATTCTTATCAATGGTATCAATGATCTGTCATCGTTGTTTTCTTCATAAACATTCATATTAACATTACAATTGGCTTTAAAGTCAGTCTTAAAGTTTCCTTGGGCATTAGTTGTAGTATTATTATCAATTTGTGTCCGTTCGTCCACAAAACATATATTAATACTATCGCCCCCAGTCTTACCATTCTTGCTTGCCATTACTGCTGTGCCATTCGTGTGTACATCATTGAAATGTTTATATAATTGAACACTGGTACGAAATTCCATCTCGCAATTTGGAATTTTACACCTAAAACAATCATAGATTCTGTATTATCTACTGATTTTATTTTCTTTTCCATAATATTTTGTGTGTCAACAACCGAAATTTTTCACATTCTTTGGTAGCTAAAAAGGCTGTTACAAACATATATTTTGAATTGCTCTGGAATCCTCGTTTGGAACCAGACGTCCTTTGTTCTATTTTTATTCAATAAAACAATCCCTGATGAATACCCAGAATATCATGCACAATATCAAGGTCGGTAAATTGTCCATACTATTTTTAATATATGAATCAGAATTAAAAGACTTTATGTATTAGAACTCCTTTAATTGGTTTGAGCTGCATTCGAAAGAATTCAAATTTCTTCCAATGCTCAAGTAACAATTCAACTAAATATCTTGATTACTTCAGAAAGATCCAATAAAGTTGGAATTTATATAGAATCACTTCTCATTGATTAAGTAAAAAATGTGGCACTAATCGGCTCCGCGCCACCAAATAAAAGGTAGTTGAGCGGGCAAGACTACGCTTTTCTCAAAGATACATTTTTTCTATGTCAATGAAAAGAAACCTAGCAGTTGAAGTGTATGCGGTTATTGACACAAAAGTTCTCGAGGTAAGAATGTAACATAAGTCATTTGTATTTACCGGAATAGTTGATTATTTTTTGGTGATTGTGCGATTGATTCTTTCGAATTGGCATGATTATCCTGGTAATGTTTCCACAGACTAGTAACATTGTTGACTTGTGCGCCACAACCAGGCATTTTGCATCTACCAAATAAGAAAGAAGGAACAAAATAATAAATATTCGCAGCATTTCCTGACGTGTATATTTTTAATTGTAGATATTGTCACTTACAGGAAAAAACTGACTGTCGTTGCTTTACCCTGTTTCGGTTTAATCAATTTAGCCGGTTTAGGATTTTCCTTGCTCTCCTGTACCTTGTGACTGTCCTGATGATGTCGATAATGAGATATGTACTTGTACATTTTACCACAACCATTAATTTCACATTTATAGGGCTCCTGTTTATACCTGGACATTCTCTGTTTTTTCGGTGTATATTCCTCATCATCGCTGATTGCGCCAACAGTTATTTCAAGATTATTCGATTCAATTTTTGTTTGCTCACCCTCAAAACCACTGCGGAATACACGTTCAAGATTGCCTAGATCAATCCTATGATCGTTCATTTTTTTTTCTGCATTCTCGATATTATAATCGTTATTTACAAATTTATTATCATCATTTGTGAATGATAAATTTGTTGACTCATCATTCTCTTGACATACCATATTACCACCACCTTCATCATATTTATTATTGATAAAAAACTCGTCATGTATTATCTCATTTTCCGATAATGTATTGGCAGTAATATTATTATCATTACTATTTTCTTGCATCAGTCTTTCATCCTTGATCATGTAAATTTCTGTATTGTTGGAAAAGTTTTTACTATCAACAATGTTATTATTTTTCTTCATCGGCCGTGACTTTTTTGTACGGTTAGATTTTTTATCTTTCTCCGTATATTCATCGTCATCGTCATCATTAATCACTTCTTCATCATTACGTGTTATTTCTTCATCACCAATTGATGTACTACCTGGACCCTCAAAACAAATTATCTCCGGTTCGGTTGGTAGTGTGGGCGGTTGTCTATGACAACTCTCAATGTGTTCTTCCAAATTATCGCTCGTACTGTGTAACGAACCACAACTTGTATATGGACATACAAATACATTCGTCTCGTTGCTGTGACATTCTTGATAATGTCGCCACATGCTACCTGGATCTGATAATTCTTTCCCACATCCTGGCTCACGACAGCTGTACAAAAAAAAAGAAAAGAAATACCAAATAATATAATATTGTTTATTATACTACCGGAATTAATTTCTGCCTCTCATGTTATCGATTTGAGAAGGTAAAATGATGAATCTCTATTGTAACAGTATTGAAAGTTCATCGTTCAAATGAATATTCGACATTTTCTCACAGCATTCAGAAATATTCAATATATTGGTCTCATTTGAATGATTATCGATTCTTATCTCAATTACATCTGACCAATTTTCGCTCCCGAAAATAATAAGTTATGTTACAGGCGCAGCCTCGGAAGCAGCGTAGTGTAAAGTGCGGATGAATCATAGTCTGACACAAATGGATCATCCCCACTACACCTGAATTTTTCCCACTACGCACTATGTAATTTCATCGAATCCTTCTTATATTCCAATCATGTAGTTTGATGAGGGGTTTAGGAAAAAGATTGGAAATGTACAATTGGAGTTTGAATCAAATTTCCTGTGACATTGTATGTAAATGTCCATGACATCATGTCCATTGTGTCTGCCATACGCAGCTGTTAACTTTTCTTCGGAAAAACGATACATGAATATTTATGCTTTTTCTTTAGGAAAATTTTGTACATTTGAATATGGAACTACGAATATTCTTTTGTTTAAAATTGATTACGTTCTTTTCCAACTTATTTTTTCATGTTGTATTTAATGAAATATGTTGGCAATACCTTAACTATTTCGAAGGGAAATTGACATTCGTTTTTGTGTGTATCATTTATCTGATATTTATGATATTTTGGCTAATATCTGTGATAATCAGATGAATACTTTAATCTACCCTATTAACATTTTCTTCCATTTTTTTTCTTGAAATTGAATTATCTTCGCGTTCGTAACTGCATTATAATCGATTAATAAAACTGACTATGATATTTCGAACGAGGCAAAAAATATGATCATCCAGGCAAAAATTTCAATCGCAACAAGAATTATCTAGCTATAATTTCCATCTGAACAATCAATCATTGAAAAGGGTCGTTGTTCCTAATTACGATTTCCCAATGAATTATAACCAGGGAGTTCTAGTTCCAACATACCTACATAAATAACCACGATCAACATCATCGGGAAAACCTAGGGAACATCTAATAGTCACAGGATGCGTTATTTATAACGAATAAATAGTTTACACGATTAATGAATGTTCAATACAAATAACACAAACAAACTTACATAAATCGTATTTTTAATTCTTCCAATGCTTCATGTGTTCTAAATTCATCCTGATTAGTAAATATTTTCCCACATCCTTTTTGTTTACACGTATAAATCTCCTATAACCAGAAAAAAACAAATATTCCATTGTTTAATAAAACAACAAACACAATTTTCATATTTCGCCAAGTAAAATAACAATCCAAACAAAAAAGAAAAAAAAATTCTCGTTCACTCTCAGGGATGATTTGTTTTGACTTAGATGTCATTGACCTCAGTGATCATCAATGGCGGAAGTTCACATGAAAATAGAGGGACACAGTGTTAGTTACGGGAAAAGCGAATGGGCGAGAGTGAGCGAGACAGGAATCAAGAATCAGATAATGGCTCCATGCATATATGTCTACTTATATACCTTCTTTGGTGCAATTTCTTCAATTGTTCGATTTCTAGATACAAATCTGATGACACTAACTTCAGTGGGACGCTCTGCGCACTCTGTGCCCTGTCCCATTGTGATGTACACACTTGTTTTTTCATATAAGAAAAAAGGACTCAACAGCAAAACAAAGAGATGTACAAATATATATATACATATACACTTGTGGTTTAAACATTCAGAACAAGAACCCACATACTGTGAATGGAATAAAGCGAAATAATTCCTCGAATGCCGACGTTGTACACTGAGAAAATTGAAAAAAAATAATATTAGTAGACGTGAAGATGAAAAAAAATAGTTTTTTTGGTTAGAAATTCGTAGATATGAATAATAATTATTATGCACTAGAGTTTCTTCTATGGAAACATTCACTCCACAATAAATGTTGATCGATTATATTGCCACAATTGTTCTTAATGAAAATAGAAAACAGTGAAAGAATTACAATTTGTTTTCATGTCAGTGGAGAATGTCGGCTCTCCGCGCTCTTCGTGATGCTGACGTTACGTTTGTGTGTGTATTTTCACTCGGCTTGTGTTGACTGTTTCACGCAAGAAGTTGTGGGGATTGTAATCCTTTATGAGATGATGGGGGGTTGAGAACCACGGAAATTGGGAGGTATGGGCGTCCCCGGGATGGATTCAATTGACGGCAGGGCAAACAACTTTGGCGCTGTGATCGCCGAGTTGCCTTCGAAATGAGTCAATTCACGTTCCAAAAAATCATTTAGAATAATCAGTTTTCGATATTGGAATCAAATTATGTAATATAATATTAAAAAAAAATACGGATTCGGATTTTTAAATTTATTGGTATGGTGAAAGTGAGATGAAAAAGAAATATTGTTAGAATCACAAAGAATATGTGGATGTTTGTTTTGAATGGAGTCCTTGCATTTTATATCATATATTAAAGATGTGCGGAGAATATAACGTTCAGAAAAGACAATTACGCATTCAATAACATCGGGATTCAGTTTTATCTTTGATATTTATAAAGAATTTTTTGTCCTGGTATGATATTATTTATGAACCGGTTCGTTCGAGATCTTACCACATCAGCGTCGGTAAGGCAGATTACCTTTCCACAGCAGGCAATTGGAGTCTTGCTGGTATGATAAAAGAGTTGTGCGCACACATCGTGTGTTTCTTTTTTCATCAAAACAAATTTAGCAATTCAATTACACTCATAATGAAAGGAATATAAATCGTTATATTTCTTGTCGGCCATGTTTATCAATTTAAACTCAGAATCAATTTCAATTTATGTGCGTTCATGACTGAATTAAACGTATGTAAATGAATTTGATATGAAAAAATGCAGTGTGCATTTATATTTTACATGTGTTTTGAACTCATCTTTGACGTTGGTGTAGTGCGCAAGCGTCGAAGATGGCGCGCGCGCGCGAACAAGCATCTCACACAAACACTGAATGAGCGAGATAGAAAATATATCATGAAGGATATTGTGTGTGGTGGAGAAGCCGGATTGTGGAGAGTCTTCCGGTTCAGTTCAGTTCACAGTCTTCACTCGTCACCCTCATTCAACTCTGAGGGAAGGAGAAAAAGTAGTTGTAGAGATAAAGGAATTATTTATTATTTATTGCTTACAAAGGAAAAGAAAAAAAAAATAATAAGTAAATAAATAGAATATTTACGTGCATTTTTTATATTGTCTATTGTGTGCTGAATTTTTACATTGAAATTCCAATTGTATTTTCTCACGTGAGAGTTTCGAATATTTACATCAATTTGAATTTCGGGTGCGACGTTGAATACTGCGATACGAGTAATTAATTTGAATACAGAAGGTAAGTTCATGTGACAATGTTCAATTGTTTATTATTCATTTATTAATAAATGTGAAAACTAAATTTTGCATGGGCGGGAATGATATTTTTGAACTTTGCGGTCTCGATTTGCGTGTGTATATAAAGGAAAAAAAAAGCAAAAAATCGTTTACTTTTTTGTTTTGAATGAGAAATAATGCGCATACACGCAACAAAGAGACTGGAAAAAAAGCGTTCGGCGAATTTTAAAAATACACAAACTCATAAAAGATGCATGAAAAGAATTTTACGTAGCATCTTTGTTTCTCGAATAAATAAATAAACCATCATGATAACAAATAGAATGGGATTTTTTTCTTCAAATAAAAATATCAGTGAGGGAGTGTGAAGAAATGTAAATTTCATTTAAGCCAGAATAATAAAATAATTGTAGAAACTGAATCATACTCGCTGCTATTGCGGTAATACGTGGAACAATAATTTTCTTGAATATTTATTTTTGCTTCCAAATTTACAATCTCATGAATTGGAAATAATTTTCTGTTGGTTAAAATTTTATCTTGTCCGGAAACGTGAGGTAATTTTATAACGAGGAAGAGGAAAACGTTTTTTTTTTTGCATCGATCCACGCGTACAGGATTAACATGGCAGGACTGGAGCGCCAAAAATAGAAGTGGGTATGCTCGAGAGGGGCTCAGAGTGGAGGAAAGTACAAAAAAAAAGCGAGGGATGTTGGGGGTCGCCTGACAAAGGGAGAGAGTGAAAGGAACTATCCATCGTGGGGTACAAGTTGTTGAAGGTCCAATTTGGACTCCTGCTGGCGGGAAAAAGATTTCTCTTTGTTTATTCTCACCCGTAAGGGCTTGGTTTATACCTGCTCATCAGTAAATTGCGTCAATAACTTGTCAATATAATATATAACGCAGATTTCTCATTTATGATACTGCAATATTTTATTCATGGTGTTAAATTTTGACCAGTCGTGGAATATTCTGTTTTTATTGCCACGATGTCAAATTATCAATCAATAATGCATATGGACATAGCATTGATGGAATAAATGCGTAAACAGATGAACTTTTTGCATTTTATTGTAGAAAAATTTGTGTTCTACCTTCCGTGAAAAAAAAGGGTGACGGATATTCATGCTGGCGTCGGTTTGGTGAGACAAAACGTGGATCGATCGATGGTTGTGAGGTTCGCACACTCCCAAGCAGATATATCATGGCTGCCAAACATTTGAATATTTTTTTCTTTCTACCATTTTACTCTCAGAATCAATACAAAAAATTGGGGGAAAAACTCTGCAATGAAAGATTCTCAATTGAATTTCATAATGAAATTCAAATATTTTTACAGTAAACCTGTAAAACACAATGATATTAATTACCTAATTTTTTTTTGTTACATTTATAAGAAAGTGTAATTATAATTTGGCTTCCTACTCTAATATTTTCATTAGTCATCATGGAAATGTTTGACATGAATTTTTCAATGGGAAAAAAACGTGAACACTCCACAGTTGCTACAGCATTGAAGTTATGACCGGATGAAATATTTTTGATGTGATGGTTAACATGATTACACCCTTTGTGAGCATTTGAAAGGAAAAAAAATTATAATCATTATAATAAAGGAGATTGTGACTATATTAGGAAGCAGAATTATAAAAAAAAAAACACTTCAGAATAAATGGTGACTGCACAAAAAATCTTTTTGACCCGTCTATCATTTTCTTGAAATCAAAACTGTTGGTAAAAAACAAACTCAAATTTTTGACATTTCAACAGCATTCAAGTTGACACGATGCACAAATACGAATACAAATCGAATAAAACTAATTCAAATTTAATCGATCGGATAGTCGATTGCTAAGTTTTCATATCAAGTATTTCAAAAAATATATAATTTTTCATAAAAAAAAAAGCATCCAACATATTGGTTAAGCATTTGTCAGTCTTCACACACTGGAGTGCATAACTTTTATTACTTCTATTTCATAGATTTCAACATTGCAGTGAGAAACTTGTACGTGCTCACATTAAATAAATCCAACAGAAAAAGAATTGGAAGAGAGAAAAAAAAATTTCTAGTCAAAATATGAAAATACTCTTGAAATATTTCATTCAAAAATTCCTATCACAAAATTGCGAATGAAATGTTCACTAGTGCCAACAATAATAAAACTATATCAAATACATAATTCCTTTTTTAAATATAGTTCACATCTGTTGACCATCAATAATATTTTTCTACTAATAATTTCCAATAACTACAAATTCAATAATAAATTTTCTAAACCAATACAATAAATCTTCATTTAAAACAATCAAATCCCATTGGAATTAATCCACCAATCAATTCCCCAGTTTATTTTATCCAACAACAACAACAGCAATTAATTCTCAGCAATTCTGAAACAGAAAAAATATTTGTCCTGACTCAAAGTAAAACTATATTGGCACAATATAAAATTTATCTACTTCCCATCACATACAATCGACGACGTCCATCAGAAGAGCATTTTTATTTCTCCCTTTTATGGATAGTTCATAAGCGTCGCGACGCTACCGTCCGCCGTCGGCGTTGCCGAGTCCCCTTGGCGCCATACAGGACGTCAAACACACACTCTCACACACAACAAGCGATATACTCACACAAATACATGTGTTAATGCGAAATATACTAACACAAAGACACGTATCATATACATATATGAATAAAATAGTTCGTGCACAATCTCTAATCTCTCTCTCTATTTCCATTGCATATACACGCATACACATATACACATATATATACACAAATATCATCGACAACCTCTCTGCTTTCTTTCTATATCAAAGTTCTCACATTCTATCCATCACACGCACTCCATCCACAATTTCTTTTGTGCACGAAAAAAAAGACAATGCAAAAACCTCAATTTATTATTTTTTGTTGTTCTATTTTTTTCTTTTTTGCTGACGAACGAGCTTATTCATCCACCATATTCTTATTTTTTCGTTTGGTATGTATATGGCATGAGTGTACATATACACATGTATATAGGTATATACTGTAGACCATCCCCTTACCGATGTCGCAGCGGGCGTGGAAACACGTGCCGGGCATCTGTCGCACTCGACAACTTTTGAATTCAACATTATATCCAACTTGCCAACTAACTAAAAGCCATCATTTTTGTGTAAATATATTTAGAGAAAATGTATTAAAATATGAAGAACAGTTATTCTATGGTAGAGTATTTAGGCAAAAACACATGTCCTATTTCTTTTTTTATTCATACACAGAAGTTTTATTGTGTATTTTAACATTTTAATTGTAAATGAAAGATTTTTTTATGTGCATCATTGTGAAAGACCAGTTTACATTGGAAAAGAGTAGTGCAAAGTATAGTAAAAATGATGGAAAAAATTTGATTTGAATACAAAATTATTTACAATCCATAGAAGATTATTTAGAAAATTTGATTATTTATGCTTATAATATTTTTGATATTATTTTGTGTATTGAATTTCACTTTTATTTATTTACTTTGTGCTCTGTGTTCACTCAAATTTGTCGAGGTTGGAAATAAAAATTT
Organism: Meteorus cinctellus; assembly: GCA_030523045.1. Classification (NCBI taxonomy): domain Eukaryota; kingdom Metazoa; phylum Arthropoda; class Insecta; order Hymenoptera; family Braconidae; genus Meteorus; species Meteorus cinctellus. The sequence goes on along the minus strand of JAPYZF010000623.1, from coordinate 13,268 downwards.
AATAATTACAAAATAAACATTTTGTAGAAGAAAATAATTGTTTAGTAATTTTCGATTGTTAGATTGAAATTAGAGGTTCATTTTGATGTTGAGATTGATGTAAAAACAGAAATATTCATGATAAGTGTGAACATATTTTACTTGATCTTCCATAGTAATAATTAAATAAGAGAATATTGATCGATTCTTCTGAATTGCAGAGTTTGTAAATCTATTTTTCTTCAAATTGTGGAGTAATTAATTTTTTTTCATGCCATCATATCGGTTGTTTTCATATTTTTTATTTAAATTGTCCATCACGAATTAATATATACAAATAGTAATTTTAAATCAGAAAATTTTTCTATCATAATTTTCATTCTATCAAATAAAAGACGAAGAATTTTTTATTTCTCAAGTGCTGAAATAGTTCTTGGGTCAAGAATGCTTTTTTCTCCCACTTGATGGAACTCGGAAATCAACAAGAATGTCACACACTAAATTATTTCGTTAAAAATAACAGTTACATGTCTGAATAGAGTGACATCATAATGAACAACACGAAATCTGAAACTATTCCTCACTTGAAGATCGTCTTAACACTTAAAAAGAAACAATTCCATCCCCAATTCGCGTGCAAGTATTGAGACTACATCTCCTCTTATAATTTTTCAATATTCTGAAGTTCGAGTGCCCTTTCTAAGAAACATCCACTACAAACTGAAAAAAAAAAACATTAACCCATGTGCTGATAACATTTTATTAATGGATACGATTCTACTCAACATAAAATAACATCGAACAACATTAAAAATTAATGCGGAAGAACTTTTGTGAATTATTATTGTATTAAAAATACAATTCGACTATTATTCGGTTTAATCTTCCGTTTTGGAACTTTTGCCCTCTGATAAATCAGTATTCAGTTAAATAATCAAACGCCAAATGATCGCGTGACGTCTCTAGGGCGCCGACTCTCATTCAAAATACATAGTCAGGTAATTTACACGACAATCAACAGATTAAAATTGAAAAATATACCCTAAGAATTATTCGTGGTATCGAATGTTATGGAACGAAATGAGTCTTCCATTTTCTTTTCCCCTTTGTTTGTTTAATCAGTTTGACTTTGTCCAAAGACGAATTAATAAGTGAAAGTGGAAAGCAAGTAAATCAAATGTTTGGGAATATATGTCATAGTCTAGACACTTCCTTCACGTCGATTCTTGCTGATAATATTGATAAATATAGGGAAGGAATGTTCACGACTGTTCACACTTTGATACATCCGTCAGTCTGCACTGCAATACTCCAAACATATCACACTTTGTCCTTCGTATGAATCAATAAGTTATAGTATACTTCATTAATTTGTTTTGTTGCCCTAAAGTTTGATCAATACATCCTTATCCCATCATTCTTTTGTTGGGGAAAAAAATAAAGACTTCAACAACAATTATAATAATTTTACATCATTCGATCATCCTCAACTGATTATATCAATAAACATTTTGGATAAAAATGTTACTACTTGACATGATAATTTGAAAATTAATTCGTCGACTTCAGTGCTGGCAATTTCATGGCATTTGAAGATGAATTTTTTATCTCACACATTGAGATATGACCACTGTATTGGAAATTTATGTATTTTTGTGGTATTATGATGAAGCAATCAATGGAAAATCGATAAAATTATATTTATACTATTTACGTAATTTTACGAGTTCCCTCTACACGTTTTTATTTAGTTTTTTTTTTGTTAATAATTGTGGCTCCGGATGCCAACAGCCTTCTTCGTCATAATGATTGGTATTTTTTTCCCTTTCACATCCTCACAAAGGGTGCAATCAGGTCACCCATCATCCTGGAACTATTTCATCCGGTCAGACTCTTCAACTGTGTAACATTTCATATTTAATTATTCATATTTCCCAGCCAATTCTATACATATCAAAAATATATTGAAAGTTAAATATAAATATGGGCAGAGGCATCGAATGAGATTTAATTTAACTTTTTTTAATAGACGAAGATAAATATTAACATTATCTATTTTTGGAAGATAAACAATTGGATCTCATCCGATGGTGAAGCCTAATCCGTGGTCCATTCATCGATATTAGTTTCCAGTTTGAAACTAATTGACTGGAAATCTGCAAATATTAGTCAAAAAAATGAAAGAAACCTCAATTCAATACAACTTTTCACTGTCTTTTCCTTTCAAAGAGTAAAAGAAATGGCATAAAACGTTACAATTGTGTTTGCGCAATCTTTTGTCATGAATTGACCTCCAGGGTAGTTTTAACGCTCGACAAGCGAATGTAGAAGAAATTTCAATTTCTAACATTAAATTCTACAAAAAAAAATTACCGCTTGATAACACGTAATAAAAATTTGGTAATCGATAGAATCCCTTCAATGAATTTGGGCCTTCCAAATGTTTCGCACCCTCTCTAAAGTTTGTTGTCACAAAATTTTCAAAATTATAGTAATTTGTCATATTATTGACCCATTAAGTGATAAATTTTCAAACGATGCTATTTACCACTTTTACTGATCTAATTCGATAAATAAATTCATTATTTAATTAATAATAATAATAATTTTCAAATGATTCTCCCCAGATTGAAAGTGTCTAAAATCATCAACAATGAGTCAAACAGATCAAGAAAAAGACACGAGCACTGACAAAAAGGAAATAGCCGAGGAGGAACGTGAAAAGATGTTGAATGAGGAAAACATTAAACACACGGGCGCAGCGCCAGCATCTGATCTTGAATCTGAAGAGCAGAAGCCTAAGAAGAAGATTCCCATTGGCGGAATAAAGATGCCTGGTTTCTGTCGAACCAAAAGCAAAGAGCTCTGCAAGGTATATAATCATTTCATGCATCTACGCACACTACCACAAAACCTACATTTACACACGTGTGTATCCACATATATTTTTTTTTTCCATTGACAAAATGTCGGTGTGTTAGTTACTGTTGAAGCAATAAATGCAGAGGGGAAGAAATGTGCGTGTTCAAAACCGGATCGATTGCCAGGTGCGAACTGTGACGTCATGGTAGTCTGTTAGTGCGTGTATGTGTGTATTGTTTTTTTTTTTCTGTTCTTTTGCATTGGATGGGATTGGGTGGGCATCAACGTCCCCTCGTTCTGCGGAAATGACTGGGGAACATCTAATGGGAATGAACAAAATTATTCTGGATTTTGTGAGTAACGGCAAACCGGTTGTTCACAGTATAAACGAGAAACATTGCTTCATAATTGATAAACCGTTTTTATCAATTAAAATTTTGAAAATCGATCATTGAATGCATGAGAATTTGTAAAATATGAAAATGTTATGGGAACATTTTTTTTTTCTTTTCCTTCATATGTTAAATGGGATTGAGAATCAGAGATAAGATTTGGTACTGGGGGCTGATGTGGGTACCTTTTCATAATCTCCAGTTTCCATGGATATTGAATAAGGATGAAGTTCAGGGGTTATACCCAGTCGGAAAGCTAGAAAAAAGAGATTCTGTGTATTTTTCTTTGTCATTTATATATTTCTGGCAGGATGATATGAATCAAAGAAAGTGGATCTGAAGATTATCAGTTGAATTGTTTAAGAAGAAAAGATTACAAATGTTTGAAGCTATACGATCACCGCTATCAAAATTCGACACATTCAAAATTAATAAAAGACAAAATTGTCACAGTTATTGTTTCAATATTCAGTAAGTTAATCTCTTTTCTTATGATGTCGCAATAAGGTATGATCGACTGTCGAATTTGCTGATTTGTAATTCTATCATTGCAAATTTGGTATAGACAAAGTTGACTTGACACAAGAAGACACGATCACATTCATAAACTTAGAACGTGAAAGTTCTCATGCTTCACTTTCTGAATATTCCATATAAATTGTGCAAACGATTGCCTGATATATCATTAAATATTATTTCTTCTTATGAACGCTAGACACATCATTATAGACACATAAGACACATATTTACTTCAAATGTACACCACGTTAATGACTCCTCTCGTCAAAGTGGCAGTCGCATCTATGAATATATAAACAGTTCCGTTGAAGGGTCACTCTGGTGCGTACGTCAAGAAAATGTTTTATCTCTAGATATTCTCCACTATATTCATAACTTTAACTTATAGTCATAAATTTCTTTTCTTTCTTTTGTAGACAATTCAAAAAGTTCACTCACGTACAGACAGATATTTCCATATAATGATGTATATTTATATGAAAATGGTGCTTCAAGAAAATCAAGTAATTTTCCAGTGAATGATGGTTCTGACCCTTGAAATCATTGCAGTTCGAACAGAACAAGAAATATTATTGATGTGTTTCTGTATGGATGTAATTTCTCTCAAAAATCAAGCAACATGTTTATTCCTTTTCATTTTCGATGAGTGTAGCAGTTGAAATAACGTGTAGTGGAAGCGTTTGGCATTTCAAGAGCCTCCTCTTCAATGTAGATAAATATCCTGGAAATCAGAATACTTATATATAATACATTGCATTTCGCAAGCATTGAAATGGAGCAGGAGAAAGGTTGGAACTGTAACTTTTTCCATCAACAGAGAAGAAGGGTCCAAAAATTTATTCATCTATAAAAGCATTCAAATCTAAATAATTTAATAAAATGGACTTCACTCTTCATTAGAGTAGAGTAGGAATTTCCTCTACATCCACTAATGATCCATAAAGTTGCAACTTTTCTCTCTTTATGTGCATCATGAACAATTGTCTAACATAAGATGTTGGAAAGACTCACAAGATAACGTCTGTGAAATTAAAAATAAAAACATTTCTTTTCATTCTCCAGTGCGAAACCGAACGCAAAAGTAATCAAAAGTTACAGCAATCTCGAAACAGCTGAATTATCTTCTTGGCCTATAATATCCAAAAAATTCTCTTTCCAATATATTTTTAATACCAAACATAAAAAATTCTAATTTGAGTACTTGTAAACAAATCCCCCACTTATCTTATTTTCCCGGTTCATGTAGAAGAAAAAAATGTATAATTGCAGCTGTACACATCTGGATAAAGAGGGGAGAAAGTAGTGGCAGTCGTTGGCCTCTTGCAAGAATACCCGCTCGCTTCTTCACCATGCTCTGCTTAATTGGTCTTGATCTGGTCTTATTAGTCGCTTAATTGGCGAAGAAAGTGGCGATTATTAATGTTATATGTTAGCACCGAATAAACGAATTCCTTTTGAATTTCGTTTGAAAGAAATTAAGTCTTCTTTTTTATACGTATATACATATATACAAATATATAACGGTGTGATAGTGGTGAGTAAGAGGCCACTCAATATCATTGCTCTACCTATTTGCCTTTTGTATCATATAAATAATGTATATACATATTATATTAAGTATCAAGTTGCACTTTATATGTATGGAGGACGAAGAAAACAAGAAAATTTACGAGAGAGAAAGGAACAGGAAAAGAAGTGAGACAGAAAAGCACATACTATTTAGTTTATATGCATGAGTATATAAAGTAACCATGAAAGCAGAGACGAGTGATTATGTGACTTGGAAAAAAAAACTGGACCAACTTCTTTTTTTTTCCGTTCTTGTTTTTGTGTATGAGATTACACTGAATTAATATATGATGAGCTGAAAGAGAAATGATAATTTTTGAAAAAATATTATGACTTGTAAATGAATTTAAAGAAACAAATGCGGAGAAATTGCTGGTAAAAAATACAGGAGGGATTTTTAACATAGGAAATAGTTTTAGTCTTTATAGAGTATGAAGTAGTTTACAATGATTCTTCACTTTTACCGCGTTAGTCTATGACAGATTGTACATTGGAGAAAATATTTTAGTTTGACCCGTCTCATTCACGATTAATCATTTGAAGTGGTGTTTATCATTTATATTTTCTATCATAATTTGTGAAATCAAATTTCTATCGGATGCACAATTATTTCTACAAGTTTTACAGTTCACTGTAATACTCTCATTTTTTTCTATTTCATCGATAATAATTCTGACATTATATTTGATTGTTGGAATGGATGAAAGAAAAATGAATAGTTATGGGATTTTTGGGTTTATCGTGTGAAAGTTTATTGAGTACAATTTTTGGTGTTCATGTTCGCCAGATGTCATATGTCGAGTCTTTTATTTCGTCTAGTGTCATAATGCCCATTATTTAGGACTATAAAGAGGGGCGTATATGTATATATGTGTATTGTACATAGTAGGTAGGTATATGGTGGATGGATTAAATGCTACTGAACACCATGGACAACGACAGAGCTAAGGACAATAAATGGTAGAATTCCAGTTGGGGCGAAAGTGAGAGTCCAAAAATTGTCGGGTTTTATTTTGTTGATCCATCTATATATACATATATATAGATGGGGAATTTCAGAAGTTCATCAGAGCAGAAAATGAGGTGATTTGGCTTGTGTACAATGCGTCGGAGTCGTTTCCGGAATAATAGTATACCTACTGAATACTAATGATCATTTTATAAAAATGATGGACAAAGAATAATGATTTAATGAAACGATTTAATTATTAACCTTTGTTTCCATCAATATTTATATATACCAAGAGCTTTATATGTTCGTGATATTAGCATTGCTCAGAATGCGTGAAATTCCAGACATGGCTATTTATTCGTTTTGTTCCAGCTCTCCCTGCATTCTCTTGTTTTCTTGTTCTGATAATGCAAAGCATTTGAGATAGTTGGAGATTGTTACACAATTGACTTAGGATTCTCGTAGATAATGTAAAATAAATACAAGTCGTCTGTTCATGTAGGAATGCATGAATATATGGTATGAATTTAGATTGGGAAGGACATCAGAATAAAACTTTGGAGGAATCAATTCTTTATGTTGATTCAATTATTCATGTTAAATGGTCGAGAAAGATATAGTGATTAGTTCAAGTGTGGGAGTCAGTCCGATTGCGTTTATACTCATTAAAATTCTTTGTATTCTGCTTCTTACTTTCAAGATTTCATCCTCAAGATGACGTTCATCATTTATAATCAATGTCAATTATTTTTAACAATCGCCGTGAAGTGAAAAATTTCATGAATCAGCAAAATTTTTTCAATTTTGTGTTGGATATCTTTATAGTCATATGGGAATTATTGAATTATTCATAATTCCGAGATATCATCGGTTCTATCATCTTCATTCAACTTCAAGTTGACGTAGTTGCATTTACGTGAATTTTGTGCTCTATATCAATCACAATTTTGGATAATTATACAAAAGACGTTAGTTGAGGTGTCATTCGATAGAAAAACTGAACTTCCAGAGTGCTCATCGACATTTCAATGCCTCACAGTGCCAGGAATTAAAATTTTTTAGAAAAAGAAGATAAACATTCCAGGCCACAATCTCGAAATTCTTCTGTATGTAATCCTTCATTCTCTTATTGTTTGGCTCGTTTCCAGGAGGATGGCACAAAGCCTGACAGTGTTGCCGGGGGTGATTCTGAGACTGGAGCGCTAACTGAAAAAGAGGAAAATGCGACAGAGAAACCAACAACACCAGTGAAAGATACGAAAGAAAAGGAGGCACGCAAAGGATTTTTGGATGCCATTAGATTGCCTCTGGTGTCAGTTTTCCCACGCAAGAAGAATAAGGTAACTTTTATGATCATTCTGCTGTTTCATTTCTATATTTGTCGTCAATTGTGTGATATTCTTGAGTCAAGTTGAGAACAACGTTCGAATTTATTGATCGGTATACGAGGCGACACGCTGCGAGCTTGCGAATTCTTTGCGTCGATATTATATATACAGAATTGAACGCATGTTTTGAATACGAATCTGATTAATTAATGTATGATCGCTATTGAATTGGGCCGATTAGTATTTTTTCAAATATCATATTTTTTTCATTACAAAAGGAAAATGATGCTGAGCTCGGCGCAACTGCTGGACTGGCGAGCGTTGAAACATTGGATGATGGGGCTGGTGAGAAAGGCGACGCTGTTGGTGATGATGGAATGGAAACGGTGAGATTGGATGGTGGTGATGGAACAGATGGTCAAGTTCCACCTAAGAGCCATCCATTAGCTGTGTGGATATCTGTTGCGCGACGAAATCGATTTGTCACTGGTAAATTAATTTTATTGAATCAAATGGTTTATTTGTCATCAGCTCATTTGTAACTTCACGTCAGTCAACTTTTCCATGAATCGCGTTCTTGCTATTGCCGCTAAAACTTAGAATTGGGTTTAAGTGAAAGTCGATACTTTAAGGTTCTTGGCTCAACCATTTGCAAGTCATCATTCAAAGTGATACATAAATTAATGAGCAAGCTCACATTGTATCTCTGGCCTCTTATATAATCATTTGAGAACTCATATACGTATAGAAAATTCGTTGTCTAACGACATTAAAAAGACTATCATGATCAGACGAAATTCAACAGGGGTGAAATATTGTTGATTCCATAATCGTCCTCTTGACGATACAAGAAAACGAACGAGGGGTGAAGATTGATTTGAAATTGCCCAAACGGAAGAAATATAGACGCTCGTTATAATTTAAACTTCATTCATCTTACGTTTTTCAAATGCAATCCAGATATAGAGGATGCCTAGTTATTATCATGAGGGTTAAATGAATCCAATCGTATATACTCGCTCAAAATGAGACGACATACATGTGAATAATAAAAAAAATTTTTTTCTTGGTTATGCAGCTGCAGTTGTCGCCATTCTGCTAATTGTGATCATAATAATTAGCATTGCCTGCGCGGGACCACGGCAAATCCTAGTTCAACCACTTAGAGATGGAAAATACATGGACGCAACAACATCATGCGGGCCAGTTCAGGGCGTCCTCGAAGATGGTGGTTTTGCATTCCGTGGTATACCATATGCATTGCCACCGATACATAATTTACGATGGAAATCGGCAGAGCCATTGAATCGTATAGAACACTGTTGGAATGGAACATACCTCGCCTACAATTCATCAGAAACATGTTGGCAACGTGACGCATCTGATACAATTAGCGGCGCTGAGGATTGTCTTTATCTCGATGTATTCACGCCACAAGTACGTTATCATTCGCCATTACCAGTTGTGGTTATGATTGGTGCTGAAACATTGTCAGGAGGTTCACCCGGAGTCATGCAACCTTCAGCAAAACTTGCACGTGTACGCGATATGGTGTTTGTACGGCCAAATTTCCGCATGGGTATCTTTGGTTTTCTTGCCGCTGATCCACTATCAAGAACTACGTATTTACCAACTTCAGGCAATTATGGATTATCCGATATTATTGCTGCATTGAGATGGGTCAAATTGAATATTCAACATTTTGGTGGTGATGAGAATGCCGTAACAATTTGGGGACATCGAGCAGGTGGAACATTAGTCACTGCTCTTTTAACTGCACCTATGATGAAAGACAAAAGCAAGAGCTTATTCTCTCGCGCATGGATATCAAGTAGTAGCATTGTTTTTCCAACACGTGATCTAATCGATGCCGAACGATTGGCTGACACATTCTTGAATGAAATTCAATGTCGTGATGCATCGTGTTTGAGGAGTAAATCAGCAAGTGACGTTATGGCGGCTGTACCTTCTAATTGGTATAGTGGTGATGCGAGTTTACCAGAGACACGTGAAGCAGCACTGTTGGACCGAAGACATGAATGGCTTGTTATGGATGGTGTTATAATTCAAGAAAATGTCCATGAAGCACTCCGACGTGATGGGCCACCTGTTAACGTGATGATGGGTACTACTGCACATGCTGCGACACCGGACCGATTCAAAAATCCAAATGTTACAATTGGGTCAGAACAAATTGAAAAGATTGTAAAAGAGTCTTTGTTTGGAATCAATGGCGATGCTGATGAAGCACTCCGGTAAGCGTTTCTATTTTATGTTTCACTAATTATTGAATCGTAAAGCAAAAAAATTAATAGAATCAGTTTAATTGATTCCGATTGAAATTCTAGTTTGCAAAAAGAATTCGAGTAGATAAACAGAGACAAAAAAAAAAGAGAATGTCAAGTCTGAAAATTTTTAGTTATCAGTTAATTAGAAATGATTTATTCCAAAATGAATCCTAGCTCTTCTTCAATTTCACTTCTATCTTCTAAATTCAGTCTTAACAATATTTGTTTTCCATTTTATTTGCAGACGTTACAATGCGACGATCAAGGGACTGGTGTCAATGATCTCTGATATCCGTGTTGTTTGTCCTCTTTTCAACTTCACATCGTCATTGAGTACACCCCAGCGCGATATACCATTTTATCTTTCGACACAAACGCGTGGTCATCTTGCAGATCCTGACAGCGACGTCGCAGCAATTCTTGGATCATACACAGCGAAGACACCTGATGAAAAACGTTATGTATCAGCGATACAACAATTGTTTAATCAATTTGTTTGGCATGATCGTGTTATTGAAGCAGCCAATAAACCAGCAAATCGCCGAATCATCGTCGTTGATCAGGATATATTGCCCGAGCGTGATCATCCCAATTGTGATTTCTGGATGAAGAAGAATATCGTTCCTAAATTTGCAAGATTGGATTAAATGAATTAAATATATATTATATATATACAAATTGAATATATATAAAATATCGAATTGTTTTTCGCGATGAAATTGTCACGCAGGCTGCACGCTAAATGGTTAATCCGATTTCTTTGATGGTGGAGTTGTATCGGTAATGCACGGACACGAGCGGTGATAATTGATAACAAAAAGCGATGAAGAACGATGAGAGTAAAACTTGCAAAAGGAACAGAACGATTAGAAAGATTGCGTATATATATTATCTTATGTGTATGTATAAATGTTCATAATATATTGTGGGAACGGGAGAATGATCGGGAATCTATGAATGACTTATTCATCGGGTTATACAAAATCTTCAGAATTGAATAATAGTCCATTAATGTAACATTTTGAATAACATGGGTAATCCACACATTTTAGTGTGCTGCGGATGCTTAACATTCACTTTTTTAACAATGAAATTTTCTTACCAAAACAAGAGAATAATGATAATAATACTCATTTTCTACAATATCTTTTTTACTCTTTATATTATTCGTAATTTAAATAGCAAACTAAAAAGTGAGTGGAAATTGCAAATAAACTCACTTGAGAACTCAGATAATGCAGTCAGTTCTAGGCTGATTGTAACACTCTTGAACAGTATTTTCTTAATCCCTTTTATACGAAAAAAAAAAAAGAAAAAAGAACCAATTGAATGAAAGAAAAAATAGTTGTCACAAAATGAAGTCTCAGGTGATTGATATGACAAAAAAAAACTCAATTTCATACTCCAAAAAAGGCAATTTCATACTTCGGTCTAACGATTAAGGAATATTATTTTTATTTTTGGTTTTCTATTACGAATAATTAAACGTAATTTTTACACGATCACGACAGCAAATAATGATATCATGAAAACACATTATGAAAATCCCATTCCTCGATCAGAATCCGTGCACTGCCACACACATTTCTAATCGCTGCATACTTATATTATCGCATTACTTAAGAAAATTTTTATTTATTTCTTCACAAACATGTGATAATTTAGGATGTATGAATATATATAATTAATCAAGGATGAAAAATGATTTGAAAGCTATAGCTATTATTGAATCTATTGAATTAGCATATCGTGGCCACGGTGCATATCGAATTTATGTCCCCCTTAATGTTTCATATAAGAAAAACAACTATAGCTGAATATGACAGTGCGATTAATTTATTTAGCAATACACTTTTTTATTTCCTGCTTATACTAAGTCATTTTATTTCATTATAATCAATTACTATACTGTAATTTATTTATAACATAATGCATTAACAAAATGCCAAGAGAGAAAAGTGTATTTGTTCATGTGAAAAATGATATTTGATGGATTGAGAATGAATTATAACTATGCACTGTCTTTTACTTGTATTCTGACAATCCTTTCAATAAATCAATAAATAAAAAATGGAAAAAGTTGCAACTGAATTGATTCACCGATTGAAGAGCAATAAAAGTAGTCGAATTAAATGTTATATTTATCCATTCAGTTCAGTTTAAAAATATAATGGCATGAAAAACTCCAGACTGTTTTTCATCTTTTTAAATTGAAGAATAATCTTCTTTATCTTCTTTTCATTGACGACATTAATCAAAAAATTCTTCATTCGCAAGTCTGAAATGCCTGATATTTACGTGTCACTATGCCAAATAATTGTTAAATAAGCTTCAAAATTTCCTGGGAAAATTTGTAACTCATTCAAAGTTATTTAGATCATGGAAGTTACGAATATTTATGAAGAGTTATGAAAATAAATGACCCATCATTTAAAATAAGTTATCTCATGGCTGACATCAAAAAACATTCCACATTTCACTGATCTGTCGTGTGCAGTGTCAATTATCAATCTCTATGTATTTTGCAACAGAGAAAATTCCTATCTCTGAAGTCCACGTGTAAAGTCAACAAGTAATTATATTGACACCTGACGAGACGGTCGATGGTCACGAGTAATTATTGCACATCAGACCACAATTGCTGTATTCATTTGACTTAGTGCAGAAATATATTTACTTATATAAATTGGTGAGGTCATTTCATATTGAGTAATAACTTGATTAGATTAGTTGTATTGTGGCACATACGTAAACGATGGGATTAATTGGAATAAAAATATCTTTCATCATTCTGCTGTTGGGATTGCTTATTGATATGCAACCAGCAGAGAATTCATCAGTCATTCATGGAACGATGGTGAGTCCAATTAAATATACAGACAAAGATTCGGTATTTTATTCACACTATGATAATGTTAAGCAGATGAAATTATTATTTTCGTGCTTCGCTGAACGTCTGAATACCGTAATCACGACATCGGAATTTAAAGAATCCATCGATCAAACTTCAAGAAATTTTGAATTGATAGTTCCGACGATTTTGATTAATGACAACTTCCAAACAAATATCTCCACGCCAATATTGTTACAAATGGGAACTTTTATTCTGCCAGCACATTCAGTCACAGCATTTCGGAATATCCTTGAGACAGTGAAAATGTTACCTTGGTGGAACATAAATGCATTATTTTTCATAATTGGAACTTCCAACGAGAATTGCAAACAAGCTGCAGATATTCTAAAGCAGAGTTGGGAAATGAATTTATTGGCGTCAATTTTCTTGTGTTATCAAGACAATGAAGGTGTGATGCTGTACGCTTACAATCCTTATACAAATCGAGCACCTCATCCGTGGAAACCAGTTGAGAATGTCCACATC
>JAPYZF010000622.1:0-30559 GCA_030523045.1 Meteorus cinctellus | reverse complement strand
CACAATTAATTTTAACAAATCCGACGAGTTACACATCGAAGTTTGTATCTTCGTCATAGTGACATTTTGAAATGTGGGGAGTCTAATAGCAACCCGAAGTGACATGTAAGAAAGTACTAGAAACATACTTAATTTTGAAACTTCTTCAGCCATTTTAACTTCGACAATACACGGAATTACAGTCCCCCGGTCGATAGCTGTGCATGGAGTTACCCATGTATTGAAAAATTGGCGGAAAAATGTTCAGTGATCGCCCACGCAATTATAACAATCATCTTAATGTCAATTTATATGACACGGTACTCACACGGTACTCACACTTGCCACTTAGAGAAAATTTACAATATATCATCTAAATGTCCATTTATATGACACGGTACTAATATGTCACTACCGTGGACATTTAGATGGTATATTGTAAATTTTTTCTAAGTGGCAAGTTATACTATATAAAAATAATGTTGAAACATGTTTATAATTAACACAAAATCCAATTAACACAAAAATTTCATTAATAGATTATTAATTAATGACCAGTGAGAACAAACAATACAGGACATTAAAAATGACAGTTAGAACGGAATCATCCATCTCTCGATCTTTCAATTTTTCACTTTCGCACTTGATATCTCAACAACCATCAATATGGTAGGTGAAAATTCATTGGACCTTAATTGTAGAACGTGCGAGAATCAACAAAAAAGTATATGGACATATTTTTCGTATCGTGTCGTAGCCGAATTATCAAGGAAAAACCAAATTTAACACTTTGTCAAAATTTTGATGAACGCACATAAGAAATCTTGGTCGATAATTTAAATTTAAGCTTTTTTGTGACCTTTCTACAACATACAAAAAAAACAGCTTTTTCGGTTCACTTGCATTTATATGCCTTTTTCCGACATAATGACTGAACTATTACACAAGCGTGGGTTTACTGGGGAACCTAACTTGCCATGAGTACAAGGGCTGCATACTTATGTATGGTGATTACGTTCGTGCACAACCAAATGATTTTGAAGTTCAATTGAATATGAAACTTTTTCGTAACGTTTCAGATTTTCTCTTCAAATATATACTCATTCTTCCATCTCGAAGATCTCTGATTTTCGATCGAAAATATCAACGATTGCATCGTTTGACTATAAATGCACGCTCTAAAAAATAAAACTAAAACACCGATTGATTTTGATAGAGAAAATTTCTTTCAAAATCAATCAATTTTAATCGGAAAATAATAACATTTTCCAGTCAAAACCGATTGAAACCAGTAGAAAAAGCTTCAATCGGGATCAATCGATTTCAATTAGAATTTCTTATCAGAAAAGAATAGTCTTATCATTATTCATTTGTCGATGAATAACACATGTGGAAAAACAAAATAATTGCGAGTAAAAGCCTTTCATCTCCCACTCACAAATTTTATTTAATCTCAAAGACAACTATAAAAATTCATTTTTTCTGAATTTTTCGGAGTCATCGATGATGAATACAGCTAAAGTAAACGAAAACTCAAGGCCAAAATGAATGATTCAATTAATTCTTGCTTTTCTCCTCTTATTTTGAACGGCAATTTCGGAAAAGTGGTCCCAATATGAACGTAATATGCGATGAAGTTAGCGAAAAAGGAAAATCATATTCACCCGAGTTAGAGAGAGTTTGTAGTTCAGCCAGCAATACCAGTCTATAATACTATGAAGGAGTCTTATACTACTTTAGACGATTCTTTTTACGTCACTCATTTCCAGACGCAGGAATAGTTATTCTCAACAATATGTAGATGAGCAGCGGCGTTTCCTAAAGTCGCAATCATTTCTACAGATGGTTATAAAAATCTTCAAGTGGTGGGAGATGTGACAAAAATGTTTTAGATCTAGTAACAAATTAGTCGACAAATCACCGCAGCATAAATACCGATTGGGCCATATTTGATCGGCGAGATGTAGGGAATTCTGATCGTTTTTTCTCGAGAGTATATCAAATTCATTTGTGATGGTCCTCATACTCATCATACATACGAAAGTTGACCTGAGAATTTTATTTTTTTATTTTTTTTTTTTCAACACCCAATACATTTATTCGGAACTTATTCTTATAGTATTGCAGCCATACACCAACAGACGTAATATCAATTATTCCTATTTAATTTTAGTTACATGCGCAGGTTTTTTTAAATTTTATTTCACAGACTAACATTTTTGATAGCATTTTTCACCGTTCCAATAAGATGATGCCATAACTAAAAACTCAAATTCATGAACAAAATTTCCGTATCAAGTTTAGAGTAATCACCGCCTCCACCATACACAGCATGCGGCATCAATACAACCAATACATATATAGAACCTGCTTCTCTGAATTATTTCGCTTGTATTGCTACAAATTCATGACCATATTGTGATATGAAAAATGGAAACACATAACAGATAAGTTTGCGGAGGTTTTATAGTTCATGGTTGTGGAGAAGAAAATATCGATGCTCGATATTCTTGATGTTCATATCAAAATTTATAAATTATACCAAAACGGAATCTGTTTGATTTCGAAATATTTTTACTGTGAAATAAATACAATAATGAACTTAGTAACAAGCGATTCTAATACATGTTAAGAAGTGAAAAAATTAGCTGTACCCCAAAGCTTTTCAATGTAGCAGAAACTATTGACATGAAACTTTGATTATAATCTCAACGTTCTAATCTCTTTTCATTATTTCACAGCGCTCTGTTGCTTCATCTTGAAATCCACAATGCCATCACTGCACAAATTGGATCTGTGCACTATGAACTCCAGTATATTATTATTTTTACATTCCAACTTCATAATGAATTTCGAAATATACTCTTATCTATTGCTCCAAGTCACTTCCATTCATCACACGTTTGTCAGAATCCAAACACGATGTAACGCCTTGATTCATTTAAGGGCGAATTGCTATTTCAGAACTTTTGCGTTCTATAACATTTGCCAAAATCTAAATGCAGTTCATGTTTATCCTTCGATTACCGTTGTCCAACTATATATGCGACCATAATAATAAAAAAGGACTCCTCAATTGAAGTTGTATTCTGTAACTTTCCGAGACATAAATAGTCACTAAAGATATGTTGATTAATATTGCGCACTTCCGCTCATCCATTTTATGTTCATATCATGAAAAGTGCTAACTGTTAATAATAAGTAAACGCATATTTTCCCTTTGGCTTACCTCAAAACATGTTGACGAAACAAACATAAAATAAAATAAGATATAAATATATTTGGGCAGACTATTTCACACGTTTCTACATGTTTCTTGGAAGAGATTACTATATTGAACTTTGTACAATGTATGTGTACTATAAATATGTTTGTGAAATAATGGAACCTTCATCTGGACATGACTTCCAGCGGGATTATTATGCCGTGCTTGAAGAAATTTTTGTTGATTCTCGTCAAAAATACAAATACAATCACAAATATGAGACTAAGTTAACATGAATGCATTTCCTTCTATTCATCTCTTATACTGTGTTCCTCCATTATTGATGGAACATCGATAATATTGTTAATACGGAAAAATCAACATACTTGGAAAAGAAATTATTTGACAAAACAAAACAGATTCAAATGGCTAAACGACTCCTGTCGAATTTCCACGATTCTTCGTTTGTACCGGGGACGTAAATGAATTATGCACCGGTTGTCGAATATTTGGGAAATTTATTCCACGTGCCGTTTCTTTTAGCACATATTTAAAGTATCATTGTAGCATCGTCATAACATTAAAATTAACAGAAACTTGGCCATTACCATTTTGATTCAGTCTTGGATCAGTCTTACTGTATATTGTATTGTACGCAATCAATCGGACCATAACCCAATAATAAAATTTCAATTTTCAACATCGCGAAAACAAGATACTCATGGTAGCGTACTATTTTAAGTTGTCAACATTACTGTTAACACATAAAATTTGCAATGATAGGAATGATATCGCTGACATTAGTCAAATATTACATTTTCCACATATTCTTTGCATTTGGGTAACGCGTCACAAACTGTACATTATCATCTATAAAGTAATAATAATAATAATAATAATAATAATAATAATAATAATAATAATAATAATAATAATAATAATAATAATAATAATAATAATAATAATAGTTTTATTCCAAGGTTGTCACACAGTTGTGAATTATTTCTTTGCGCAAATTTATTCATTGTGCCCTAATATATAGTTCAAACCATGCAATATATCAAAGACCTATTCCCACTCTGAACATATTTAATGCACGTATGTACGCGTTCGAATATCAACAATCATGTGAATCTTTGCGTTCTTGTTATTTGATTTTCCCTACATGTCTAACGTGTGAAGAACAAAAATACTAGAAATCTATGCTTCTAAAGTCTACATGATCACCTACTATCATACATCTATTGGACACACTTCTTAATATCCCGCGGACCACACAGGTTAAAAACTCTATATAATATCCATTCGTGACATTGAATCTTATTTCCATCCATGTTTGTCCTTTTAACATGAATGCATTCGAGTAATATATCTTCCAGACGTTCACATATTCAAACATAATCAACTCATCGGTGCCACTATACTACCACCAATCTATTCAGGTATATTTTATCTAAAATATCAATACGCGATTATTCCCGAAATCAACAACGGCAATCTTACCACTCGGAGTCAAAGTTATACCTGATGGACGATCCATTTCGTCAGAACCCTTACCATAACTCCCAATTTTCCATCTCAATTTCCCAGTTGGATCTAATACTTGAATCCTATGGTTACGTGAATCAGACACAATAATATTACCTTCGTCGTCAATAACAAGACCCTGCGGTCTCAAAAACTGCTTCGTTCCTTGACTGTTATCGCCGCCAAGGATTTTAGCATTCAGAAAATCCAAATCAATAACAATTACTCGATGATTGTTGAAATCAGTTGTGACAACACAACCCTCGGGGTTGAAAGCTACCCCTCGTGGTGAATCAAAATGTTTCCACATGCTCGGCGTCGTTTCAAAACCGTATTTCCGTAAAAATACGCCTTCAGCACTGAACAATTGTATACGATGATTCCGTGTATCCGAGACAACTATTTGACAATCTGTATTCACTGCAACGTCCCATGGATAGTTGAACTGCCCATTTCTCGAGCCTTTTTCACCAAAGCCCAGCAAATAAATGCCCTCCATTGTTAATATCTAAATGCAAAGAAATTAGATGATTAAAAATTATTATCACTTTATGATCTTATTCATATGTACACTCCTTTCTAATCGATAACAGACCATCCAAGGGTTCGAAGAATCGTTCTGTCAATATTCGTTTTTAATCATCGCCGTCTTCTATCTCCCTACTCTGAGAAACTATGAACCTTTCTATACGAAATCCAGAATGGAAATTTAGGTTCCCAATATATTATATGATAATAAGATTGGCTTCTAGTTGTGGAAAAATTATTGCACATAGAGTCGCCAAATTATAATCATTCTAGCGGCTGCTGCATAATATTACGTGAGAAATAGGAATGATAACAATTAAAATGAAATTCGATATACTGTTCATAGTAGCCGCCCCGAATTTGCATCCGAAAAAAGATTGTGACTACGTCATTGATCAATTAGCTGTACATTGAAATTTTTTCTCTCGTTGGAATTCAAGAAAAGGAATAGTCGCGGATTCATTTTTCTATCATCCTGTGACACATTAATGCATGCGAGAGAATAATGCGCGACTGATGTATTGCCCAGTTGGATTAAAAGGATAGCAAACTTACGGAATATGTATATATTACAGTCACCAGAGTTTTGAACATGAATCTCAATTGATTGCATATTGTTTGACAGCTCTATTCACTACACTATTTCTTTTCAAACATTTATCGAAAATCGAGATATTAAATTCTATAAAATGAGAAAAAAAATTTACTTCAACTTATGAAGTATCTGAAAAGTGCATATTCTGTTTCCTAAGGAATTGAGTTATTCGATCGATGATTGGTTTGTTCATGACAATTTGAGGTGAATGCTGTTATTGGAACTAGAGCCATATCCAGATTCTCTGTATCGCAAGGCATGGAAAATCTTCATTTGACATAATAATATGAAAAATGAATATAAAGAAGAAATGAAGTATATAAAAGTCCATGACACAATCATTTCGAAACTCCAAGTAGTACTAGCCAATTGGACTGATTGCATAGATTAACTCATGATAATTTTCCGTTTTTTCCAGAATCGGCCATTTCGTCGAGACTTAACATACATTTCACTTTTTGCTGATATATCAATAATCACAAAATGCAAACATCCACATTGTTACCATATGATCAACAAATAATATGTCAGGAAAATACCGTCATATCATGAAATTATTTTTCAAATTTGTTGGCCTACCAATGGATTCCAGCTGCTTTGCCTTCAGGACTCAAATGCATGTTGCATCGAAACTGGTATATAATTAGAAGGTAAAATACTCATTTTCCATCAAAACTATGTCTAATCATTTGGAAATAATTTGGGAATTACCTCAAATTTGCTCAGATCATTTGGGACATCGTCGTTTATTGAATACACCTATTTTTTGATTTGAAATTTTTCGCGCACGGGCATATTGTTTAATTGTGAATTGTTCATGAATTGCAAATATGTAAATAAAACTATTTGACAGTATTTTCCATAATAGCTGCAAATATAAAACCTTATGCCTTTCGAATTTGCATGTGTAGAATCAATACGTATAAATCATACAATCTGTGCCATCTAGAATATAGTTTATATTATTATCATATGCAGCCAGACCGAGATGTTGTATATGAAGAATTATATCGTGAAACATATTGAAAATCTGACTGAGGGGAAACAGCACTATTTTTTTTTTTAACCTACACGAACAAATTTGCAATCAAATTATTCTGTGCCTTCTACTCAATGCAAATTCATGAGCATTTGTAGGAATGCTTGAGATGAAGTAATCCTACAAATGTTCATAAATTACATAGAGTAAAAGACACAGAGAAATTTGATTGGAAATTTTGCTCATGTCGGCTGGAAAAAATAGTGCCGATTCCGGTTAATACATACTGTATTTTTTATCACAGTTTTCAACGTGCTTCGAGCTCATGGAGTTCCTGTTAACGAAGCAGACGAAATTTTCATTAGATACTTTAATTATTTGGATGTAATGGTTCAAAGATTCTGCTGCATTCTGCTAATTGAAGAGTTTATGTTTGAACATTTCTATAACTAATTTAGCCCGGCTAATTACATACTGCTCAAGAAGTTGTATGCATTCTCAAAAACTTTTTGGCGTAAACATTGCAATGTCAAGCAGTGGTAGTGGCTGTCAGGTCAAACCATGACAAGGTTCCTGCCTTGAGAAAACGCAACATTATGCACTTATGTGGTCATAAGTAATCATAAGTACTGTGATAACATCGGTTTGGTGGGAAAACCGAATAGAGAAAATAGTATCCTAAATAGTGTCTCATATGATGAAACTATTTTTTTTATTCCTCCCTGACAATTTTTTATCAAATATCCAGTTGCAGCATTATATACGTTATGAAAAATGAATCAATTTTGAGCACGCGAGAAAATTACTGCCAGAGAATCATAAAAAGAGAGGAAAAAAATGATCAATGACGTTGTATACATGGGCAGTTCTCATTTTCTGACGAAGAATTTTATGAAACCATGCAAAGTGAAATAACAAACCTTGTCAGTTGATCAATGACCGATTGAAGAATCTTTAATTTCACATAAACTCACATTTTTATCTCTTAATTCGTTGAACTTCATGTCAGAGAACAATATATATACGCATGTGTTTGTAGTTAGCTATATACACAAATAAAGAACCATTCGGAACAAAATTCATGATTTGAAAGGAAGCGTAGTTGAATCTCCCCGCTATTATATCGATGACGTCAGCTATGGGCTTATTGTGCACGAAAAATTTCAAATTAGAAAATAGGTATAATCAATAACGACGATGTCCCGAATGACCTAACCAAATTCAAACAATGCAAGAATAGGTTTTTTTTGTTCCATCATCTGCTAACTATACCCTCAGAAAAGAATGATCAATAACTTAGAAACTATCAATTCCCGAATCTCAAAAATCATATTCCCGAATATTTCCAAATGATTTCAAAATGATTAGACATAGTTTCGATCGAAAATGAGTTTTTTACCTTCTTATCATATACCAGTCGCATCGAAACGTTTGAAAATCCAATATAATCTCTGCATTATCATATAAGCCGCCAGAGTGGCTTTCAACAGAAATTTCGGAAAAATGTGCAATGCATCACAACGAATTTGAACAGTTTCTGTTCTCCAGATAGACAAGTCATATGACAGAATATGCGTGGTACGCTTCTATCGAAATGGGCTTTTCATCAGTCAAATGGATTACGCAGTGGAAGTCGTGCAACATTATATAGTCCATTGAAATGTTACATTTTCGCGAGGGTAACCTTGCAAAGGCCAGAGTACGCAATTTAATTTTTTAGATGTCGGGGGGGGGGGGGAGCACTAAAAGCTTTACTTCAAGTTTGTGGGCCGTCAACGCTTGTCCCCCGGCCGCCATATTAGAAAAGGGGTGAAAATAGTATTTTCGCTATATTTGGCAAAGTATTAGCCGCACAAAAAATGTGTGGGGACATGTTTGATTGCAAATTAAATTAACTATAACTTTGATTCCACAGCGTTTAGTCATAGAACGAAATATAACATAGTTATAAACAAAAGAAGAGAAAATTTTGGAATCCATTTTCACCCCTTTTCCAATATGGCGGCCGGGACACAAGGTTTGACGCCCCACAAACTTGAAGTTGAGTTCTTCGTGCCCCCCCCCCCCCAGACGTCTGAAAAATAAAAATGCGTGCTCCGACTTCTGCAAGGTCAAATGTCACATTTCAATGGACTAATAAGTGACCCAACCCCATCGCCCATCACGCACAAACGCATCATAGGACACAGCGTACTCTTAGTGCACAGATTCAAACATTCAAACGTCTTATTCAAACACAATAAGTTCACAATAAGTTCACAATAAGTTAAATAGTTACATCAATGTGTATGAGGATTCCTAAAATATTACTTGCTAAAGTGCTCGAATGTACGATTCCCCATAGCACACAATGTTAAATGTTTAAAAAAGAAAATATTAATATATCCTTCATTAGAAACCTAAGGCTTATGAAAATTTAACTGGGTCATGTCCATGCTGCTTTCCAGCGATGGTGCCAGTTTGGTAATTTTTTCGATAAGAAATCTCGTACTCCGTATACCTTCTTGAGGGGAAAATGCACTATGTTTTCTAATCTACATGAACAAATTTCCAATAAAATCGTTCTGTATGTTCTACTCAATGGAATTTATGAACATTTGTAGGGTTACTTCATTTTGAGCAATCCTACAAATATTCATGAAATTACATTGAGTAGGCGACACATAAAAATTTGATTGGAAATTTGTTCATGTAGGTTACAGAATTCAAGGTCGTTTCCCCTTTAGTAGAACACACAGACCATTTGATCGAAAAGTCGTTAATTGTCGGTGATGAAATCATCTGCCGTTTTCTATTAAGGTAGAACTGCAGGTTTTAAAATTTCCGGTCAGATTTGATGTAATTCAGAATTTTAGTAGATTATGGTGACACAATAGTACAATTCAATTACTGAAATACTATTGAAAACCAGTGAGGAGATATTTACATTTGAAATTTCATACCATTATCATTGAGTCTCATGAAAAATCACAAATTTTATCATATTTTACTAAAAGTACTGTTCAGATTTCAAAAAAAAAAAAGATGAAATGAGAGAAAATAATATATTGCCCATTTTAGTTACTTCAAACCACAACTTCAGGACGAGTGATTGTAGTATTTGCGAATAAAAATCAAAAATTTACTCTTTATCTCGTAGTTCATTAGGTGTGGCAACGTTGTGAAAGAAGTTGCCACACACGCGAAATCTCGAAAAAAACAGAGTCACCGTACACCTACACCCCATCGCGTGAGTCAATAAATGAGACGGTGTATATGTTTGACAGTTGTAGTATCAACAGTACTATTTCAATTATGATGAAGATAATTCTCATCAATAGTAGTATTAGCTTTATTCAATGATTCTGATAATAATAATAGAAATGAAGTATATTATCCATTTTTCCATTTTTGATACGATATCACTGCGTGAATGTTCCTAATTTCTGTATCGCTGCTAAAACATGAGATTTTCGATGGGTAACCGATATCATGAGGGTCGAAATCCATCATGTCACTTGTGTTCACAAATATTTCGATTGACGAGGTTATCACCTATTGATTTAAACAAAAATTGAACGGACTCCGTGTCCTCAGTCTCCAGCGCGATAATGTCAATAATATTAGCGGATGTAATGATTGATAACTTACGTGAAGAAACGAAACTAACGAATTCCAATTGATAAAATGCAGTTATAGTAGCCCCATTATAAAATCACCAATAACTAAAATTGCAATATCACTATTCAAATGGATCGTCTTATTCCTCCTATTGGGAACATCTATGTTGCGCACTATATAACTCATTTGAACAGCAACAATAACCGTGTTCCCCGTCTGCTGTTGTCGAGGAATAGTAGAAAAATCAATAGTCACCTGGATTCTATGATTATCCTTATCAGCGACGATGATACGGCGTCGTCCATCAACAGCTACACCCGCCGGCCTATCAAATTGTCCAGGTCCAGTGCCATGCGTCCCAAATCTTCTTATGAATGTACCATCTTCTTTGAATATCTGGATACGATTATTGGATCTGTCAGCAATGATGATATGACCCTCTCTGTCGCATGATATTCCCCACGGCCGACAAAGATTGTTGGATATTTCACCATCATTACCAATAACACACACTGTCCTGGGTGTCGATGAGAGACAATTTCTGCCGCTTATAACAGTGATGGGGAAACTATTGGAGGGTATTGGTCTACCTCTTGGAACTGATCCGACAGAAATTACTTGAGACTGTTGCTGTTGCTGGTGATGATAATGATGGTTCTGATGATTATTAGAGGAGAAAGTATGCATAGCGTGATGTTGAGAAGCGTGGTGATGAGGGGAATGATGATGATGGTGTCGATGTTGCTGATGCTGGTGTATCGCCTGAGGTGAAGAGCCACGACCCTTCAGAGCCCTTCGATCGCCAATAGGACCTGGATTATCAACAATGACTGTACCAATGTGTGCAATTCCGTCGAGAATTTTCCCCTCCCCCCCAGTGAATGAAATCCAGTTTTCTTCAGGCAAAGGAGGATTTTGTCGATTTTGTCGGATCTGATGCACCTGCATAGATAATAAATGTAAAATATGCACAGATTCGATACATATATAACATAATAAAATTAAAAAATCGAACAATGCGGAATATATACATATCTCGTTGTTATGATTACCTCGGCAGAAGCAATATCTTTGGTGAGAAGCAGATCAAGGGCATTAGCATCAAGAGCTGATGAATCCACGGCTTCAGTCAATCTATCCACTGCCATTGACAAACGACATATACTTTTTTTCAAATTTTCGTCCCGTGCTTTCAGTGCTGCGTACTTCACCAGCCTTGCCTTCTCAATACGCGCTAAAAGTTCTTTTTCCCGTGCCTCCACAGCAGACGCCATTCGGCGCATGCATACCATCACATCCGCTATCGCCTGACGAGCCTTTTGTTCAAGACTCTCTGCCGCCACCTACAATTTTTTTTATTGACCATATCGAAAAAATGATTATTGTTAAAAAAGATCATAAGCATCGCAATCAAAAACAAATTCATTACTTGTACAGCATCTAAATCATCTTTCAAAGCAGCAATGCCGAGTTTTGCCTCCTTTATAACTTGATTAGCTTGCACTCCAGCGTCATTGACGGCCTCCATCAAATGCACAGTTGCGTGCCCACAATGATGATTAGTACTACACTCACCACACAACGTTTTGTTACAATGGTGACAATAAATTTTCTGAGCATCCCCATGCAAATCACAATAAATAGCAACACCCATTGGTGATGATGGACTTGGTAAATTTATTGCTGCAGAAGTCGTCACATCTAATGGCGAATTTCCGCCGCCTATGAATCGATCGATAGTGCTCGTATTCTGATAGATCTGAAATAGAAACAACAATCATTTTCAACGCTTGCTGTCACAATTGCTCTCTTCGCGTACACAGCCTTGTGATAACAATAAATAGTAGAACAAAACAAAATAGAAAGGACGAGAGGGAAGACAAACTTCAAACTTAACCTACCGTTTGACGAATCGACGAACATAATTCACAGTATGGATCAGTACAATTATGACAATGATGATTGCCAAAATTTCGGGTCGATGTGTGTTTCATGTCACATGACGATCCATTGCTATCGCCGTTGACAACTTGGAGAAGATTACTTATCAACGAGTCAACACTTAACGAATCATCGGGTGACCGACCATAGCTATGAGAATTAGTGCTGCTACTGGATGACGCGATTTCCGGTGAACTGATGCTTGAACAGCCGGACTGTATGCTCTCCCACGGTGAATATCTAGAACTCTGAAGGAATGCATGTCATTCGGGAGATGCGTTTTTTATTACATACAAGGATGTATTTCTCTTGAAAATATATAAAGAGAGAAAGAAGTCTCGACAAGTTGATATGATTTGTATAGAAATGATACAACCCCCATACCTCAGTAATTGCATGACTATTGGCCAAGAGGGACGCTCTTAAACTTGTGGGTGGACTTGGTCCCAATGGGTCAACCGGCTCAAACAAGCTCACCCCACAGCTATAGCCGTTACCATGACTCATCGTGAAATTGTTATATATATTATTCTGAGACTCTGTTCCAACGCCTCCCGGCCTTCTTCTTTCTTTTGTCCGTTTTTTGTAATACCAACTTGGTTTTGAGATTCCTGTAATACAAATAAATCATTAAATAAATCAAGCAAAGAAGAATTATTAATGCAATCATTTTCATGCATTTCCTATATGATATCCTTTTCTTTTATATTCGTTTGGACCATCAAGATTCAAAATACTGCAATAGAATCAAACGAACTGTGATACCATAAACTTAAGATCAAACGCTTGTAAATGTCCTACGAAAGAAAATATAGTACATGCAGCAACACACTTCATATTTCATACAAAATCTGTACATATATATCCAAGCCAGATGCGAAAAGAGAAACGACGAAATTTATAATCTGCCACGGGTCACTACAGGTAAAAGGTCCGTCGAGTTTGTTCAAGGATCCTCTTTCTGACCGTCCGTTTTTCTTCTAATACATTGTGGCCTGCCTCTCTTCAATGTGGTACCTCTCTTTTCTTGAATTTTCAACAAGCATAAAGATATACCACCCAATTTCTGAAAGGACTGAGAATCAATAACCGACGAGAAATTTGTCGTGTGCTCTGTTGGCCTGATGCGGCACAGAAAAACTGAGTTCCTACTTAATGGTTATTATTTCAATTTTTCAGAATACTGCGAAATTTTGAACAGTAATACATCTAAATATGTATATTTTTTCAAACATTTTTTTACTACATATGCAGGTGAATCCATTCGTCAAAAAAGATAGTTGGAAAAAGAATGCCCAACTTCAACTGCAAATCATTAAAACGATATACATTAACGTACATCAATTGTTCAAGAGGATGGTTTGGTAGTGTAACCTACGCAATGTCTGAGAATTGTCTCAAGATCCGAATAAAAGGACAAAATACTTGATATAAATGAAAACTTAAGGACTCACACAGGTACGAATATTTTTTCGTGCTGTCATTTTCAACCTTGTCTAACATAAAAGAGATAAACGAAATATTCTGGCGTGATGGCCACTTTACAAAGGGGCAGGCCCCATTACTGTGTATTTCCCAGAAGTTCCCGTAGGACCTACCCGGATTACGGACACAGCAGGAATGTGCAGAGAGAACGGAAATTTCACTCACTTTTTTCCTCTATTTGTTTCTTGAGAAATATCTACCGACTAACATCGTTGATGCAATAGAGCATTGCAAAGATTCTATCATTTTCATCCGACCTAAATGACAAACAATAATATACACAAACTTAGAAAAAATATCAAAAAAGAATAATGAACAATTATTGAAACAGAGGAAGACATGTATGAAAAAAAAAAATCATTCGAATCTCCAATTTGAAATAGGCTGATGTGTGATGTCAACATTCAGTCAGATGATAGAGAAATTTTTTTCCAACAATCCACAAAAGTTATTGGTTGAGTAAGAACGCCTCAGAAGTAAAGCATCCAAACATAATAAGCACATGCTGATCTCAATTCTGAAATACATGTAGATTTTGCAGCTGCTGAGCAGAAAGTGGTGTCTTGAAGAAAATGAAATTTTAAACGCAAGACAGGACACATTGTTACAAAAATTGAAAACAGCTATAGGCAGATTCCATGAGAAAACCCGAAAAATATGATGATTGCCATTGAAAAGATGTTGAACGCGTGGGTTGTCTCAAGGACGAGGACCACGCACTTTTTCTTCATGTTATTGCACGGCATCGTCGTTCTTTAACTACGTAAGCCACGCGGCAGAAAGCGAGAGTGACCGAGTTCGCATCGATCTGCCGGTGGAAATATGAACGTAGCAGGAGGAAAAAAAAAAAGAAAATAAGGTATATTCATAGTACGCGTACTTGAATGGAAATGAATAAAATGATAAAAGCATCATTTCCAAATGAATGAAGATAATTAGACGTGAACAAAATAGAACAATGAAATTTAAACTCACAGTCAAATAGCAACGAGTCAATATAATGTGGCATTGTAGCATGATATTAAAAAGAGAAGCGAATTAATAGTGATTACAATGATTATACCCCACCGTTCATAACAAACTTATTATAAAAACTACGAATAAAAATTGATCAGTTGAAATTTGATTAATATCAAATGCAATATGAAACGTAAAATATGAATGAAACAAGTGTCATGAATTCGGATGGAAGAAGTTTTAATAATAAAGAGAAGAAGTGATTAAAGTGTTATCCAGTAGAGCTGATGGTGGAGGCGAAATGTATTGTGTTTGTGAACTCATCAATGTCGTGTGTAAACACATACTTACATAAAATGAAAGATGTATGGTTGTTATCGTTGCGGTCGTTATACAACTCACGTAAATATACAGATTCGTTAAACTCACTCACAAATCAAAATGAATGGATCACAAATACAAACACCGCAACTAAACCAAATTGGTAATACACGTTTAAACGAAATTAACACTGTACACTACACACCACTGTATTACATGAAATATGTTGATGAATGCACTGCATTTAAAGACTTTGATATGTGTTAGTACGAAGGAAAAATGAATCGGTAAGTGAGGAACAACAACATGATTGTACAATGAGTAAATATTTGTTTTGAATGTTTTGAACGAATAAGATGTTCAGTACATGAATGCACTCAGCATGCTCTAGCCGCTTGTTACTTCAAGAGCTTTCCTGTGCTTTGATTGAATTAGATCTCGATTTGACTTGACGATATTAAATTAAGCTCAACACTCTTAAAGAGTTTGCATTCATGAAAAACATTGAAGACTCGTCGCACAAACGGCCAGCACCAACAGACAACAACATCGACGAATGTCAGCACTAACCCTTACTGGCCCCCACGTCCCCAGTGTCCGTAACACCCCACTCGATGACTCGATGACTCGATGACTCGGTGACTCGAAGACTCGATGTCTCGATGACTCGATGCCGGGTGGTCGTATGCTAGTTATGTGTTAGTCGTGCGCCAGTCGTAGTCGTAGTATAGCGCCCGTAGCTTGATGGTAGCATTAACGCTAGCGACCCTCTACCCCACTCCTTTTCTAACTTCCAGTCATAGTTGGTGTGCGGTGCGCTTCAACCAATCACAACGTTAATACCCATTCCATCGTGAACGTATACATACGCTGTATACCATACACCACGACGCTATGTCACACATACTACTGCGATGAAAATACACGCGCCCTTCAAAATCCGTTGATGTCGCACTACCTACATTACCTCCTCCGCCTTCTCTGCTTTCTCTGCCATCTCTACCATTTCTACAATTTCTACAATTTCTACCATTTATACTATCTATACCACTTCTGCGAACTTTAGCTCCTACGACGTCATTTCTACCCTCCTATAAATTTCATATTCCTACCAATACTTCCTCTCCGTACTCGTTATCTTTCTAAATTCCATAACTGCATCATTGTCTATTTCGTTTTCATTATTCGATCATTGAAATATTGTAAGAATTTCATTATGACATTGATTAAGCTTTCGATTGATATATCAACTATCAATAAAATAATTTATATGGAATGACGATATAGCAATAAATCTGAGGCTTGGCTAAAGAATAGAAGATGATTCAGACTGACCTATTAGGCATGAATACTTTTGGTATTATATATGAAATCTGAATTTTTCATATTACTAATTGACAAAGGTATGAAAGGAAGTAGCATTTTTTTCGGCTCATCATGAATGCGTGGTATTATACAGAGAGTGTGAATTATCTTTGCGGTACGAGAGTTTCATCGGTGTAGGAATCACATCGGGGGCGCTGCGCCCCCTCTATTCACATCGAATGGGATGCGGGTGGGCAGACGCGCTTGCGCCTCAAATCTATGAATGGAGTTGCCTCGCTCAATGCCAACGCAAGCTATATAATAACGAAACTTTTACTTGCTGGCGTGTGGTGCCTCCCTTATTCCACACCCCACCATGACCTTGACGAATATTCGTCAGCAGAAGGAGAGAATACAGTATATAAATACCCGGGAAAACGGAATCACATTTGTTTTTATCACAATATAACTAGCAACAAATAATGTTATTTAATTTATAATAATATGATCAATTTTTCCCGTTGAAATATCAATCCGAAATCATGTTATCAACTGGCTTCCTATCACTTCTTCGTCATACGAACTTCGCACAAGGTAACAATATAGTTTTAATTATGGTTTAATAATGAAATAACGTATAAATAGTATGTAACTTAACATAATATTGACGGCAATAGCATGGGTTATCGTGAATGACTATGTCAACTAAATACAAGTAATTGAACGAAAGTACTGTATTCCCCGCCAACAATACGAGAATTGGCCTCTATAATTTCAGAGCCAGAATATTACGGCAATTCTAGTTGTCAATTCATAGCAGAAAATTATAATTTCTCATGATTTTTCATAGGAACAGAGAGTTAACATCTAAAAAATAATCTACTTTCGTATGCATATCATTATTTATGCGCATATATATATGAGGAATTTTTTAGTTGACAATGACCATTGAAGGGTTATCCGTTCATTGAATATAATAGAGTTCGCTAAAGACATATCTGAATAGATAACGGGGGTGACTGCTGCATTGACGCACACAGTGAGCGGGTATGAGAGCTAGAGCAGGAGAGAGTGAAAAAATTAACGGATTCCACTTATGAATGGACTCGGTGGCTTCCATCGCGCATGTCGCAACAAGCGTATATACGAAGTGATCAATTGTACAAAAGAAAAAAGGGAAAGATGGCTCGCTCCTGGACGCTGTAACGATCGTGCTCCAAGTTTCAACACTATATGTATACACATACGAATAGTAAAAGCAATGATGTAGTGACGACATAGAGTGGACAGTCTTCATCATGAGCATGTCACAGGAGAATTACTCATATGAACAATGATATATCAGAGTTTTGTTAAATAACACGAAAATGCCAATCTCTGTAACAGGTAAAAAGTGTGGTTGCCTAATATCACAAATCTTATCATGAGCACAGGTTCATATGAATATTCGGATAAATTCCCAAGTGATGAACAGACCTTTTTTTCCCTCCCTCCACGATGAATTCCAGCGAATCAACCCCTCCCGTAAAACCATCATTTCGCGTGTGGGATACGCCAAGGTCAAATCAAGAGCAAAAATATATATAGGACGACGCCACCGGCGCAACGCCCACGTATCGCGTAGGCGAAATGCGTCAGTAGCACATAAAGGGGAAAGGTTGACGCACAAACATTGCATTCTCGTCGAGGTCTACAAACCGTATCATCATTGAAAATATGAATGTTTGAAAATAAGATATCGAGATCCGATGGGCCATTATGAAACTTCAACAGCCAATGATTATCAACTCATGAGAAATTGTGTCTCGAGTTGTGTTTCCTAACGAGAACATCGGGATACACAAGAAATCATTCTTGCAACCAAATTGTTGGCCAGAACAAAAATATTTTGGAGATACGATCTAGAGTCTGTTCCCCGAATTGTTGTTTGACCCGACTCCGATAACGCACAAGGCGTAGACCTTCAATATTCTCCTCTTTAAAAGCGGGTATCTCTAACCAACCCTCTGTTCAGAGGGCTGGAACATCGTAATATATTTGAAAAAATATTCTTCGATGTTGAAGAGCACTTGCGAAAAACCATCAAAAAAATAGTGTGACTGTTTGCGAGAAGAAAGAAAAGAATAAAGAAAAGAAGAAAGAAGAGAAGAAAGAAAAGAAGAAAGAAGAGAAGAAAGAAAAGAAGAAAGAAAGAATATCCAATAGAAGACAAATAAATACTTTTATAGATAAATGCATACAACATGCATATACATGCCAAAAAACAGGTTCATTGAATGTATATACCTAAATGTCCTCATTCATATTTTACAATATTTTGTGTCAAAGTGAACTTTATTGAAAATGCAAATGTGAGATGACATTAGTCACTTATCTCCTATGTCCCCCATAACATATGGACTATTCTGACTTTAGTGAGACCCCCTCCATGACAATTCCAAACTTTGGCGTTGGTTTAAGGCACCAGCATTTGTCCCCTTAATGCTGACGCCTAAAATGGAAAATTCTTGATGCAATCCAAATCATATTTGCGTTGTATCCATGTGAACCATGGTGAACTACACAACCAAAAAAACTTGATATTAGTCGTCGAAAAATTTGTATTCGGTGAACATAGATTTGATAAAAAAGAAAATTTCATAATTCTTGCGTGATCTTATCTCAGTTTAAAACTTGGTCTCTTTTATATTTTGGCCGCAAATGAAATTCGGTGGTTGGCCTGTACATTCCCATAGGTCGGAGATCGAATTTCTTTAATCTACAGCTGATCCTTGCCAGAGGCCAATATGTATATGCATGCGCGCATGTGCATGAGTGTGAGTTTATAACATAGCCACCAATGGTCATGCCTTAGCGTAAGTGATGATTTACAGTGATGTCTCACCTCTCACGACCATATTTGCCCCTTCCCCAACATGAACTTCTTGCACCTCATTTGAAGTACGCAAGAATTCACGTCCTTGTATAACACAATAAAATCTCAAGTTATTAAGGTTCATCAAGTACTATTGCTTTTCCTGAGCAGCATAGATGTTTGTACTGTAAACTATTCTTTTTCAGGTTGGAAATCATAAATATACTTAGATTTATGGCACAACGATTTCAGTTTTTTGTCAAAAACAAACAGAAAATGTTTCGCCGAGATAGCATTCACATCGTGATAAATTTTCTCGTTGCAATATTATTACGTTTCCACACAATGAGTAGGGAAATTCAAATGATAAATACTCATTCCGACCCATTATATATTTAATTATCGATTACTACTCGCATTGAAACATGACTGACATTCTTGCATGCTATAGGGGTGTTGTCGGTGAAATTCTGAGTATTGAACAGTATTTCTTGGAAGGATCGGACAAGAATCTTGGATCGGTGGCAATAAACTGAGGGGCCAACCCTCTGGATCTCCTTCTGAGCGGGACAAACTTCGAAAGGTTTACTTATAATACAATACGGGGAATTAGATGAAAACCCACACGGTTCCAACAGTGCTATAAGTCTAAGCTTCAAGCTTCTCAAGAATTTTTTATTCTCACATTCATTCAAGCTCATCTCCCATGCGATCAATTTTATATTCAATAGAAATTCGTATATAACTGCAGTCCACAAGGCGGAAGAATTTTTTCGATGATGTGCAAAAAAAAACACGCTTCACCGGGCGAGAGACATAGCCCAAAACGATTCGCAATAGGAGACAGTTGAATAAAAAAGGGTACATTAGCGGGTTATATTAACTTACAAATTCCGACATGACCTCTATTGGAGTGCATCCTAGTAGTTATGAAGATGTTAGGTCAGTCAAAATTAGAGAAATTCGTTCTGAGAGAATTTTAGGCGTTTGAACGCTCCTGTTTCATCTCCTTACACGAAGATGAGGAGTAGATGAAGTTGCTGTAGCACGCCATTGTGAAAAATTGCTGTGATTTTAATGATATTGGCTAATCGAATTCCAAGATACTAAGTTACTTTACGTTTTCGACTTCAAAATTAATATACCGTAAATGAACAAATCTAACTCTTGACACATATTCATAATTTTCAGATCGTTTTCCAAGAATCCGTTTTTCGAAAATGCAAATAACATACGATTGTTGAATCTCACTTACAGTATCAACTACTTAGTGATATTTCTAATTCATTTTTTTTTCTCATCTGAAGTGCTTTCATGATCATACATCACATTTGATGCAGGTAAATAACTCTTTGCTCCGTGTTATACCGTTTGGGTGAATGTAACAATTTTACCTTTTATTCATGTCACTACATGGCGCAAGTCCGCAGAAGTTTCTGAAAAATATCAATATCTATCACGTTTCTTACATCCTTGCACTCCGACTGGGTTGTCAACATCATGGAATTTCGAAAGATATTTATTCAGACAACCTGTTGAAAGTTTTGAGGAAATACTACTCTGACTGATGGGAAGATTTGATCAAACTTTTTCTGCAAATTGTTGTGGAAAATTTTCTAGGTTTCGTTGCTCATAAAAATATGTCCGTCCCAGATCGACATACGCCAATTGCGTGGGAACTTGATCAACTCCTCGTATCCATCAAAATAGAAATGTGCATTCATACTCCAATTATATCTGCTGTTGTAATTCTTCAGAAATTCATTCCAAATCCAGCATATCCGATACAGGAGTGTGTAAAGACGATTTCTTTGAGCTCGACATATCAACATCTCTCTAATTAATTCCAGTATTTATACAGGTCATGAAAAAATGAATGGATCAAGTGAAGGTATGCAATTGAATACATCGAATGTTCGTTGTAATTTTAATAATCAGATGATATAAATTATTATGTTTGGATATTTTAACAGACACGAATAGTATTCTTCCCGACGACAATTATCGCGCCATTGTCTTGAAGATCTTTCAGGGAATCCTCAAACATATCGCGAGTGACCAACTAAAATAAAACGTGAGAATAAGACACCGTATAATTATATCTTGAATAATCGAGTCAAATCACATTGTCAGTACTTACGATTTGCATCGTTTCTTTCAATTCAGTGAATATTTTTTGATAGTTCAACGTCGGGACATTGCCTTTGGATTCAATTAGTTTTTTTAGGGCTCCTGTCAATTCATTTCTGCGCGTTCTTGCGGCAGCAGAAATTCCTGTTGTAAGAATGCTGACATCGATTTTTCCACTCAGAGGATCAATTGCTGATTGTTTGAGAGCCTCACGATGGAGCCTGATAGTAAAATTGAATTGTCATTGTATTTGATCACTGGTTCAAGGAAAGTGACTGGCATTAAACAAACTTAAATGTAACTCTTTTCAAAATGAATGAGGCATGTCCGATGATGAGTTTAATTATGAGAAGTATAGTTCATGGATTGTAGCAGTTTTAAAGGATCACTTCACATCGTGATTGAAAATTGCATATTTTCCCTCCGTTTCCAATATTTTTCTGGTGATGAGTATTCATCGCATAATTCGAAAAATGATAAGGTTCGCGGAGACATTCAGAACTATCGCTTCAATAGGAGGACATTTTTTGAATTGGACTCCCGATTTATTCGTCTCTAATCAAGTTTATTGAATGAGTAGATAACTTACCGCCAAGCTTCTTCAACGTCTTGAATTTGAACAACATGACTGAATCGCACTTTAGCATGAGCCTCAGATAATCGAATGAGTGACTCCAATTGTCGTGGGTAAGCTGTAATTTGTCCCCGTCCACTCCCAACTCTTCGCATGTCAACATACGCCTGAACAAGTCGTTGCTGTGCTTCCTCACCCAGCGTTGGTTTAACGTGCTCCTTAGCGAATGCTATATAGTCTCTCAAAACACTCAAATCGAATAAATCGTCTTCTTCTTCAAGCTCATCTTTATAATACAGACTAACCAAGTGTTTGGCTAATTTACGATCAAATTGTTCACTTTGAGGGTCAAGCATCAAAAAAATT
This sequence comes from Meteorus cinctellus, assembly GCA_030523045.1. Lineage (NCBI taxonomy): Eukaryota > Metazoa > Arthropoda > Insecta > Hymenoptera > Braconidae > Meteorus > Meteorus cinctellus. The sequence continues at coordinate 8,213 of JAPYZF010000622.1, read as the reverse complement.
AGGTCGAATCGTGACATAAGTGTGTGAGGTAGCATAACATTCTCCACCACCTATTAAAAATAAATAGCAATTAAGAATGAACACGCTCAATAGTAATGAATTAAATAAGCGTCCCAATGCTTGAATTATGGTACCGTTTTATTTTTATTCCACTGTGATTCGCATGGATTAGCAGCAGCTAAGATGCTTGTTCGAGCATTCAACTGACAGATGATTCCAGCTTTGGCAATACTCAGAGTTTGCTGCTCCATCACTTCATGAAGAACTGAACGAGTACTGTCATTCATTTTATCGAATTCATCGATGCAACAGATTCCGTTATCTGCCAAAACTAATGCCCCAGTTTGGAGAACGAGCTGACGTGATTCCGGATCTTTAGTAACGTAAGCTGTCAAACCAACTGCACTGGAACCTTGGATGATGCAAAGTAGACTCAATGAAAATAATTATGGAACGCCAATATTCTCTCAACAGAACTTCGGTTTCAGAAGAAACGGATGAAAATATGAGAATATGGCGATGGTGTCCACGCATTATTTGAATACTTGCAAAACTGTTAAGAAATTTTTTACTCGCCAAATTATATAAGTATCATGGCATTAATTATGAACCCGTTTTACAATGCACCAATCTTCGACATATAATTCCAATCAGAACAAGATGCGCAATAGATGTAATTCATAAAATTGATTATTTTGCCACATGAATTAGCAGAAATTGGAACTACTTCTATAATTGTTTTTTTTTCCGCTCGGATAATGATTCGTGGAATTAATCCCCAGATCATTCAAGATAATTGATTGGTTGAATGTTTTTTTTTGTTTGTTTGTTTATTCGTACGCATTAATATTTTGCAAAACCATGTTTGGCAATCACATTGCAATGGTTGAACTCTTTCGAGATTAATTTGACTGATCATGTATGATTTTCCGGTATTTTTCAGCATACAGAATATAACAAACAACAAATTTTACCTTTTCCGCTGCTGTATTGTGAACGGGGCACCAGATTGAAAACAAATTGTAGAAGCTGCGATTTGCTAGTGCCCGGATCACCACACAACAAAATATTGATTTCCGATCGAAAATGACTCCGTCCAGATGTTGTGTGTGTTTTTTTTGTACCGCCGAAAAGTTGCAGTAATATCCCTTTCTTTATATCTTCATTTTCATAGATACTCGGTGCAATACAACGAGCCAATCGTTCGTAGACGTCATCCAGTAATGACAATTTTTCTAATATTTTGAGTCTATCCGGGGGAAACGCGTGGTCCTTACCTTCCTCTTGCTCGTATAGTCTAAAAATCAATAAAATATTTATAATAATCAAGTCGAACTGTTAAAACATCATCCACTCGTATCGAGTGACCACCAACCTCTTAGAATCCTGCTTTCTGAAATGCACAACATCAATGTATGTTTTGTAAACCGCTCGGACGTTTGACATTCGCGGATTGATTTGAATGGGAATTGCTCGGTAGATGCCCGTGACTGACACACGATCACCGGCTGATACAACATCTACCAAATCATTATGAGCAAAACATACCACGGTATGAGGTGTCTGACCTGCAGCCATATCGTCCGGTGATTCTTGGAGTTTAATCATTTGCTTGTCAGAGAAGTGGCTGCGATTGTGGATAAGTGTAAAGCAATAATTATTATTGCAATTAGTGCAAACAGTAGGCTCAGCTATTCGCCCCTTATCCACTTCCACAACAGTTGAAAAAGAACAGACGATGCACCGGAAAAAAGACTCACGCATTTCTGGGATTACATTCGAAGTTCTAATGACCATTCCACTAATGGTGATCAATTGATCAATATCTTCAGGATTCAAAAGCCGCATATTTTTTGTTTTTGCCACATTAAATGGTCGTACCTGTATCTGGTGTTCTAATACAGCTGCCGGATATTTTTCAAAAAACATCTCATTCGCTGCCATATCCATAGTAGGAATAACCTCTTGCGGATAGCACACCAACTGCTGATACAACTTTTGATCGAAACTCTCCAAGTGCGCACAATTAATACTCAAATATGGCTCTTCCAACGTATGTATTTCCTCCAACTTTTGCAAATATAATGGTTCTGCCAAATTCAATGAATCTGGTAATTCATCGTTCTCGGCTTCTGGATCAATGAAACGATTAACAAAGTGCTTGAACTGTTCTTTACAGCGATTCACGATGACATTCGTTCCCCAAATAACAAGCTGTGGACCAGCTGATTCACTTTCTGATGTCGCTTGACGATCACCATTATCTTCCTCTAAGATCTGCGGTCATAAAATGGTAATTGAGACATCATCCAACATACCAAAGTACCCTCCTTCCAACGGGAAAATTACTATCAAAAATGAGAATGTACATACGAATGTATATAAAGTACTTACAGGATCAGAGATGTTTACTTGACGTGGTCTTTTATCTGTCCGTATATCTGGTCTTTGTCTGATTGGAGTACCTCTAATTCCACTTCTGGGGGTTCTTACCGAACCAAGGGAACTTGGCGTTCCATAATTCAATGGTGATGACAAATCTATTTCACTCATAGCTCCTACTGTAGGACTGGATTGCAAAGTTCTATGTGGAGACGTTGCCAAGTGCGAGGATGGACCCTCAGATGATGCCGCTATAGTTTCTTGGGTCCTTCGACTTCCCCATCTCTGTGGCGTTGTTACTAATGATCCGCTTGCCACGTTGTGTGTAACTGTAGTGAAAAATACTCATCAACTTCTGAGAATAATTTCAGAATTTGCATGGGCTCTACGATAGTTGAAGATAAATTAATTTTAACATTTGGTTTACAGTTTGATACAAATGTAACCTCAATGAAAAATCGAAAAATTAGCTTCGGGAAAGCAATTAATACACGAGCAATATTTTGTGCAACAGCAGATCATTGGATGGCCATATCAATCAGTTGCGGCATTAAATCGTCATGAAAGAAAACTCAGTCAACGACCAAGACTAACCTCGTTTGTTGGGCGTTCGTTTCAACATTTCCTCACAAACAGCATTTGATGTTTCTTGTCGTCGTCTAGAAGTGCTGTTTCTTGAGTCATCCTGATCAGGCTGTAGTATCACCGGTGGCTTCATTGGACTCGACATTTTAATTCAACAATGAAATTGTGAAAGCAATAACTCGAAGTACTTGCAATGAGTTCCAGTTCATAGCAATCGAAATAATAATGCGGTAAGCGTTACCAAGCGAGGCTGATTATTGTGTCCATTAACCGCCACTTTTCCCCCCGCTTGAACTTCATATACATGTGTATAGTAATATAGTTGCCCCCAGTCTGCGCAGCCAAAGAATTGGCGATCCCCAAAAGTTTTGGCGCCTCTTGTGATCTAAAACAGAAGCTTCCTAGCATAGTCCAGAGAGGAGGCTCGAGAGAAGGCTCGAGATTTTGTTGTGTATCAGGGTACCGGACAGATAATAAAAGCCAATTATCATTCCGATAGTACTCTAAAAATCAAGTGTGTTTTCGGCTCTGAAAATAATCCTTTTTAGGCCATCGATGCGAGTGTGTAGCCAGCCAGCACTTCACGCCACGAGATTTTATTTCAATAAACGCAACATCGCTAATAATAATTAATGAATACGCATTCATTAATTATTATTTTCAGCGGCAAAAGAATAACCAACGTACAGGAACCATTGCAAAAATAGAAGAGTTGAGAGGACGTTCTTATACTGCGGGCTCTGTTGCCAACACAGAACTGCAATGCAGCCAAATTTCTTTATTATTTATTAGACATTTCGATTTCTATGTTTATGTCATGCGATTTTAGATCATTCCATTCAGAAGATTTAACGCAAGCTGAGATGATGTGAGTAAAGTTATGATAGCTTCTCCCTCAATTGATCGATTAAAGGTTGTTTTGGATTCTCAATAATATCGAGAATGCCACGGGAGCTCGCATCTAAAATTTCAGAGTTCATCATGCTACTGATACATAGATTTTCGGTTATTATTTTCAATTAATTTCTGTCGCTGGTTTTGTTTACTTCGGATACCATTTCAAACTATACTTTAAACCGGTCACTTATTGAAATACTATTATTTCGCCATCTCTTGAAATAAGGAAATCTCATGGAAATCGCGAACGGAGCGATGTGTGTTTCTGCATTATCATGTATAGGTATACATACCTGTATGTACCAGCAGCGCTATCACATCAATCGTATGAACCAATATGTAACATGTATAGTCACTGAAAGTTAATGAAAAAGTTTGTCAGAAGCTTTGCGAATCCCAAATATAAGCACACAATGTCAATATTCATTGCAAAAAACGCATTTCGAACTAATCAACGAATGATTCCTCGAGGTAATGATCTTAAATTTGTTATCTATCTTATAGATAGTGTATTTAAGAACAGACAATAATGATTTGAAAGTTGGAATGAATGTCATGTATTTTAGAAAATAAAAGAGAACAAGAATGTTGGATGAGCGTAATTCTTGGTCAAAGTCCGTGTCGTTTAAGTTATATAGAAGTATAATAAGATTCATTTCAAGCGATTTCGTATAGCCAAGTTTCTCATAATCGACATATTCACAAATATAATCATAATTTTGGTTTGCAACATAGGGTTTCCATGTGCATCGAAATTAAATGTAAATAGTTCCAAAACTTATGCGACAAGGACTAATAACTCAGCGAGTAGAAACATTGTGTTCATTGATGGCGTTAGAACACCATTTCTATTGTCTGGGACTGAATATAGTAAATTGATGGCTCACGATTTAGCAACACACGCATTACTGTAAGATAATATAAATCAACTTTCACATTATAAGTCGCTCGGTTTTATCATTTCACTGATGCACTAATCATCAATTTGAATAGTTCTTTACAGAGAAAAACAAATATTCCCAAGGATATGATTGATTATATTATTTATGGAACAGTGATACAAGAGGTGAAAACTTCGAATATTGGTCGTGAAGCTGCGCTCGCTGCAGGTTTTAGCAACAAAACACCTGCACATACTGTTACAATGGCATGTATAAGTAGCAATGCAGCAATCACTACTGGGATTGGATTGATTGCATGTGGTGCTTATGACGTTATTGTCGCTGGTGGCGTTGAATTTATGTCAGATTTACCCATAAGACACAGTCGTCCAATGAGAAATCTTATGGTCAAAGCGTCCAAGGCTAAATCCCTTCCACAGACGTTATCTCTCCTTACGAACGTTCGTCCTGGTCATTTTGCGCCTGATGTAAGTAAATGAGAATGTTAAAAAATGAATGAAGTTTATTTTTCGTCTATCGATCTTCCATACACGTATTAATGTTGTATATGAGTAGTTGCCAGCTGTTGCTGAATTTTCAACTGGTGAAACAATGGGTCACAGCGGAGATCGTTTGGCGGCTGCGTTCGGTGTATCTCGCGAGGAACAAGACAACTATGCATTGAGATCACATAGTCTCGCCCAACAAGCACAACAAGAAGGAAATTTAACAGATTTGGTAGCATTCAAAGTTCCAGAAATCAATAAAGTAGTCGATAGAGATAACGGTATACGCGTCTCATCATCTGAAAGTTTGGCTAAATTGAAGCCGGCATTCGTCAAACCATACGGCACTGTCACTGCAGCTAATGCTTCATTTTTGACCGATGGCGCATCGGCTGGATTGATAATGACTGAAGAAAAGGCTAAACAACTTGGTCTCAAACCAAAGGCATATTTCAGGAATTTTACCTATGTTTCTCAAGATCCAGTTGATCAACTGTTGCTTGGCCCAGCATACGCTATTCCGAAAGTGCTGGAAAAATCGGGATTATCGGTAAATGACATTGGTGTTTGGGAAGTTCATGAGGCGTTTGCAGCACAAATTTTAGCGAACTTGAAAGCTTTAGACTCTGAATGGTTCGCACAGCAATATCTTAACAGAAGTAAGGGTAAAGTTGGAATACCCGATTTAAAAAAGTGGAACGCCTGGGGTGGGTCACTATCAATAGGTCATCCATTCGCTGCAACAGGGATGCGTTTGGCATCGCATACTGCCAATCGTTTAATAAAGGAGAATCAGCAGTTCGGACTCATTGCTGCTTGCGCTGCCGGTGGTCAGGTATTAATTTTACCATTCTCATCCCCTATTGTTTAATGAACTTGCAAAAAAGTGTTTATAACGTACATCCAATCATTAATACTGTTGATGTAATAATGTACATTCGTATATCGGTGATTGTTCTGTTCATAGGGCGTCGGTATGATTATGGAGCGACATCCTGATTCAAACCTCTCAGACCTATAACATACGCATCAATTCATGCATTTTTGATCCACCTTCCAAGACAGTGAAGTGAAGAAAGTAATTTATGCATGTTTTCCATAGGTTTATAAAATTTCATTTTTTAACCATACTTTATGAAAAAAAAAAGAAAAGAGATTCAATACATAGACATATATATTTCCATTGCTCTGGTCGGATAAATTTATTAGTTCCTGGTGAAGTGAGAACGAAAACCACGACCATGGCCCATTCTATTCCAAATTATAAACATCAACTATTCCAATTCGAAGGGACGCATCTTCATCCTACTACTTATTATTCTGGCAAAGCCACTGTATATCTCTCAGCATATTTCATACCTCAAGTGAATTGAGCGTTCTTGTATTTCCTCGTCTCTGTCATTCTTCTTCGTTCAGGACAACTAACAATTTACAATCGCTTTGGCGGTTTTAGATGGTGTATTCTTCGTGGTAGTTTCACTTGATTGATGTGTTTCGTACACAGTTGCGAAAATTCTCGTTTTACCTTGCACTAAGTGTAAGGTAAAACGAGTGAGCGCTCCCGTTGACTTTTCCAAATGTGCCCATTCAAAATTCAAACATTAATTTGTCAGAGTTTTAGGGGAAATCTCCCATCAATAACGTAGACCACCTTGATCAAGTCTCTGGTCACCATCCACCGTTCATGTTGTATTTAATATATAACAAACAATGACTTGAATTAATGAAAATAGTATGGTGAAAAGTCAAAAATTTAGATACGTACTGATACATAGCGGTACGCACATGTCGGCAGCGACATTAGGCGTACATTGAATTGTTGTCTATATATGTAGTTCTGCGTAGCAACAATTTCTGTATGTAATCAACTTTGATGAATATTCTTCATACCGTTTTCTGTTTATCTGAGCATTTACAATGATTCGTACTGGCGCTGCATATCGATAAAAAATAACTCGAATTACGCGAACGCCGGCGACCCTCGCCTACCTCTTCGAAGTGTCTTATTCAAACCATATCAGAGAGAAGAGTGACCATATTGATTGAAGTTGTATGCAAATGCCACTAGCTAGCATGGAAATCGGCTCTAGCTGATAGGCCTAGTGCACACACTTTCCATAGCCATAACCATAAGCGAAATGGAGCATCGTGATTGGTCAACTTTTGCTCTTTTTTTTTTAATAATTTGGCGGTAATTGGCTGGCTAATCAGAAAAATTGGCGGTGCATAGATTTTGTAGAAATTAAAAACTAAATTTTGTCGTTTAAGTTATCCCCACGAAAGTTATAATTTGACAAAATATATTTGAAAGAGGCTTGATCGACAGGGAATTTTTCGGCGGCTACAGTAACGCTAATCAAATAATTTGATGACCTCTAATTTCTTCATACTTTTTGTAATTTCCAGTCGGTTGCATTAATGCCTGGGTCAGGAATTTCGAATTCGTAGCCACTCTACATATTATTATAGTCATGGGAGATTAACTGTATAATAATATGTAGAGTGGCTACGAATTGGAAATTCCTGACCCAGGCATGAATTCAACCCACTGTACGAATGAATATGAACCACGGGCTTGCTATCAGACTCCCCACATTTCAAAATGTCACTATGACGAACAAATGAAATGTGTTATTTGTCCCAAACCGCACGTTAGCCCGATTTCGATATAGTCACTTATGAGGCATTCTCCATATTCATAGTTCCTGGTTTCAAATGTTCCACAATTAATTTTAACAAATCCGACGAGTTACACATCGAAGTTTGTGGGTCTGTTCCGCCAGGGAACTGCTGCAGTCCAGTAGTAGTAGTTTTTTTTTTTTTTTTTTACTAGAAGTTGGCAATGACTACTGGGCAGTAGCTGTTAAGGATGTATGTAAGAAATATCGACTTGTTAAACTTTTCGTGAATTTAAAATATATGATAGAGTTGATCACGCTGCATCGATTGGAAAAAAAAAAGG
>JAPYZF010000621.1:0-37533 GCA_030523045.1 Meteorus cinctellus | reverse complement strand
CATAAAAACATAATCTGAAAAATGATTTGGTATGAATTATCAAAAAATATCCATTTAGATCAATAACATGTTATTATTTCTATGTTATATTAATTAATTGATTAATTAATTTAATTAATTAATTAATTTAACATTAAATGTATTCACCTTTCCAGAAGATCTTTTTTTTGCCTGTTAAAGCTGCCCCACGTTTTTTGAGTTCTTCTTTTAATTTTTCTGCTGTCCAATGCAAATATTTATTGGAGTTCATTGTACTTTTGAATCTGCTTTCAAAATATGCCGGGTTTCGGGTCTAACGACTTTGCTGCCCTCTGCCCTCAGCTTCTCATGTCCGGATCCCCATTCCACCCATTCACGCAATATATACATACAAATCAGCTACATATGTATATCATGTCATGTACAGCTTTATGCTTATCGCAGCATAACTTTGCACAGACCAACACAGCCTATCGGTATAGAGAGCATATTATCATGTGGACGCGCCCAGTCACAAAGGAAAACAACCAGTTGTGTTATACACATATTAGATATACTGACATTAGATGTACACACAAAATTTCTTTGTTTATCATCAACTTTTATAGATGAAAAATGTGTGTCATGTGAGAATAATAGCTTTTTGAAAAGATACATTTTTCATGAAATTTCATCAAAATTCATTGAAAAATCCCTGTTACATATTTAAATTGTCAAATGGTAGGTGAACAATTATTAATGGAATATTGCGTATGTATTATGTATATACGTCATTTGACATGCCAGTATGGCATATCAATTATTTATTTCCATATTGAGTACAGCACACATATTCTATACTTTATTCATTAACAGTGAAATGGCAGAGAACAATGAAGATGCCGGTCCGAAGACGCATGAGGATGGGCAAAGTGAAGAAGATAATCTGTCTCTGGGAGAATGGACACTTCTAGATAAAATGTCTCGTGACAGTGTTGAAAAAACAGTCAGTCTTCGAAAGGGAAATATGATACACTCAAAGAAGTATGCTGATGCTGAAGTTGCCCGTGAGGTTGTTGAACTTTTGAATATGCTTTATTCTTTTGTTTATTCCACAAATGTCTATCAGCGATTTTGTGGGTTTATGGTGAAAGATTGTATCATTTAATTAATAGGCCATTCAAGTGCTGGAACATCCATTATCATCTTCAGAACCTGTTGAAATACACAGCAATGGAAACAATAGAACTGAACATTTTGTTGAGAACGATAAAGATTCAGATGGACAAACCGTGACGACTGGCAAACATGAAGAAAATAGTGAATCTCGGAGCAGCACTATTTTGGATTCTTCGGTCAACAAAATTGTGAAACCTGTAAGTACTTTCCAATCTATTGAGATGAAGTGCTACACCAGAGCAATTAGTTAGATGTTAGATTCTAGATACAGCTGTTTTTTCACTGCGGAAGTTTCTATGAGGTGTTTATTTTTGATAGATAAAAAAAAGCGCAAACTAGTAAACAGAACGGCAATAACGTTTTTTCACAATACTACACGTGATTTCTTTTCAATCCGCCATTCTAATCTCATAATTGATAGCAAAAGCGCAAATTTTTCCGCCGCCTTACGATCGCGCTCTCATCATTTCCTTGATTATATACTTGGGAATCGCTAAAAAGGAAACTATATTTGAAATATCAATCAAGTAGTAACAAGACAAATTGTTTTTCGGTTGCATATTGATCATTTGGGCAAAGAAAATATGAGAAAAGTCTGATCAATAATCTGATACTTCTCTGTATTTACCAATGTGTCCATCCGTTTATTCGTGTCCGATATTTTGCAAAAATGAAGATGAATATATATTATGATTTTGTCGCGCTTTTTATAGATTGGAACTTTGACAAATATCATCATAGCGTGTTTACTAGCAGCACTGATAGGATTTAGCATTGGTTGCATTGTCAGCAAAGGAGAAACCAAACTGTCGGGGAACGAAGTAGATTTCAGATATGGCGGTAATATGGCATACAGTCATCATGGGGACAAATCAGCCAGACAACCTGTTTGGTCTGATGTCGATATTGAAACGACATCAGTGAAGGGACAGCCTGAAGAAATCTTAGAAGAAGTATCATACAATGAGCAATTCATGAATGTTGATGAAAATAACGTTCCCAAAAACGATGGTTCACTTCAAGCGATTTTGGAAAAAGTTAAATTTTCTCTTGATATTCTTTGTTCTATTATTAAAAATAAGACCCATGGGTCAGGAGAATCGAATGAGGATAATGCAGTTTGCGCTGAGCCGCTTACAATCATAAATTTGATTGAGTTGAAAAATGACATGCAGAGTCTCATAAAGGATATTGGATTCATCGAAGATCAATCTAATGACTGGTTTGAAAACAATCTAAATACTTGATGAAGAATAGAAATTAGTCGTTTTCACACAATTTTTAATCATATTGTTTTCTAGGTTCATGAATAATATAAACTCAAAACTTGAAGATATTTCCTTAAGATTAATCAACGATTTGTCGATGACTATAAGAAACTCTGTAGCTAAAATTGAGCGCAAATTCGATAAAATGAAGTATAAATTAGATCAAAGACTTTGTTTCATACAAAATACGATTGGAGATGATGTGAGAATCCAGCAAATTTTGGATAAATATAAGTCGTCGGTTAAAGATTGTCCCACAACAAAATCTGATACTAATGTAAAAATTGAGCCCGGTAAATATAAATTAGAAAAAAAGGGGCGATACATAAGAAAACATATCCATACAGATGATGTAGGGCTCGAAGCGAAAGTGGCGGAGTTGGATAATGAAAATTCTGACATTCGAGTGGATTACAAAGACTGCCGTAAAAAAGGAAACTCGATCATAACCGAGCGAGATAAATCATACAAATGGAAAAAAGATCAGAAATCACAAAAAAAATTTCCAAAAGGCGATTTTACATCTGAAAGAGAAGTTATAGAATCAAAAAAATTTAAGACGGAAAAAATTCATGAGCGTATCGTAGTCCTACCGAATACTATGGAAAATTTGGAAGATGGAAGAGACGCCGAACAAATTTGTGATACGAATTCATGCGCTAGGCAACGAATTGGTGGTAGGAAGAAAGATCTGGATCCAAAATATGGAAACTGGCAACTCCAAAGGTGATGAAAATTAACAGACATACGGAATTGTTCACATATTCAAGTAGTCGCGCGCTCAAATACACGCGCGTACATCTACTAGTACATATATTCAATAACTATATTGATTGCAGATCTGAAGGACGTTTTAATTCCCGTGAGAAAAAAAATGTTTTCAACGAAGATGATGGACTGTCGTGGAGTGACAAGCGCGCGAGAGCTCGTGGGAACGCTCGAGATAAATATTGAGTTTGTTAACAATATATATACTTTGGCATTTTGGTATTTAGTATTATTTTGTGTGTACAAAAAGAGAGTTTATGAATAAATCTTTTGTTTTTATTTCCAACTTGCTTCCATAGCTTCATAAGATAAAGTCTATGATTTTCTCATTGTCGCTACTTTGGAATGATATTTATAGCGATAATTCTATACACAGGCGATGGAACGGAAATTACCTTCACAGCGAGTATTTGTGTACATACGTATGTCTTCCTCTTCCACTGTTCCCCCCTAAAATAGCTGGTTGTATTCTGATGTAGTTCTTCGCAAATATGTGATATTTGAGAGCACTTTTCTAGGCGAACTTCACCCTACCAATCCACGGAAAAGCAGGGAGAAAGGCTCTTTTGTTTATGTATATAGACGCCTGCTGCAGAGGGAGTATTAAGATTGTCTCTACTGGACGTTCTTCATCAATTTTCATCCACATTCCAAACGCAGCATTCGTAAGCACTAACATTTAAGAATGGGAAACTTTGGAGGACTCAATGATGATAGCTAATATATAATTTCGAATAATTAACAATTTGAATGAATGGTCTGCATCGTTTTAACAGAAAAAATTTTAATTTGATTTTTCATGTAAGTTAAATGAACAAATATATGAACATGCACTTCATCTTCTGTTTCTTCCTGTTATCAACAACATGTTCTTCTAACTATTCGACATAATTGTTTTCGTATCGACTTTTGTATAGGGTAAATGCAGATTATTGATCAAATTTATTCATTTCGGTAATCCACACTTGTTTCGTATGAGCGTAGTTGAAAAGTGCACCAGTATCTTGGAAACTGCAAAACTTCAGACGAGTTGACATTTAATTCATGAGAATCTCATCAATTTTTCCCACAATCTTCTAAAGAATTAAAAAAATTTTCACAATATAATCATACGAATGAAAATGTACATTTTTAATTGAAAAATATAGCTTTTCCGTCTCGTCAAATAGCGATGCTAACATACACCAATGCAAAACCACACTTGGAAGACGTACTTCCGATCATTTTTTATGAATAACAATAAAATCGATTAAATTATAAGTACCCATTGCTACGAATTATTATAACGGTGATATTTGTACGATATATTCCAAACGTTTACATGGTTTATAGTATGAAAATCAATCAGTTTATTGAGGTACATTCATTTGTTTACGCCCATGCACGTCAAAATTATGAATGGCGCAACGTAATTCAAACGCCACTTTTCACATTGGAGTCTATAACATTTGTAATGTATTACAGGTAATTGTAGATAAGTAGAAAAAATACTTCGAAATATCATGTATTGATATGTTTTTATCTGAAGGATGGTCTTATCAAGATACAAAAGTTGCGGCAGTATGACAACATATCTGATGAAATTTTTGTCTTCTTGAGCTACATGAAATATTTTGTGGAGCATACCATCAAACGAATTTATATATCTGCTGAGACAGAGAAGAAACAACAATCATACTGTCATGAGTTGTTGCATGAAAATGATAGAATACAAAAAATGATTTCAGGCAATTTTCTCGCGACAATTATTTTAGAGACAAAATACGTCAACAGAAATCTTATAATCTTTGTGCAATTCCCGGTAGTTCTGTCAATAACTTTGGAGGATCGGAGGAGTATACATCGACATATTGAAAATCGAATAAATTTTCAACATGTAAAAAATATGGCATTAATTAAGAAGATCGAGGAGAAATGTTGCAAGGACATTGGATTATTTTCAATGAAATTCGAAAATACGCAAAGAAATGAATATGAACATTCAGTAAAAAGACAAAATGATTTGAATCAAATCTTTAGTATCACGCAAAATAAAGTTATCAATCTATCTAAGGCTAACGAATGTTCGGTGAAAGAAATTTATTCAAAGAGGTAAGAAAAAAATGTTGAAGCAGTGATTTAACATGTGCACAAAGCATACTGGAAATGTTACCCATTGATATAGGTTCAAAGTAATGTCACAATATTTGTCATTAATGAGCCGTTATGACTCGGAAATTGGTGAAAGACGAGCCATAATCGTTATTTTGAAGTCCAATCTTTCAGCATTGAATAGGGAACGACGTGAATTAGAGGCAGAAATTAACATAATTTCAATAACACAGAATTCAGATTTCAATTTTTTATTTGACCAACTGATACGACAATAATTCTTTATATTTCAGGATGAAATAGAGAAACAAGAAGAAGTAATGAATACATATGTTCATGCGGTTCGCGCGATTCAAATAGAAGAGTTTATAAATCGTGTGAAATTATCAAGACGAATGAATGCGTCGAAAATAATTCAACAATGGTGGCGATTAATAATCGGAAAACGAAAGCTTAAGAAAAAACGCAAACGCGTGAAAAAGAAAAGAAAGAAGAAATGACGTGAAATGTCCCACTATAATTGCATATTTCACCTTACAATGTTTTGTGCACACTGCGTTTACAATTCGTATATTACTCGTCCTCTATTATACACTTTTCTACTAATTCACGCAAGTTTGGATTCTCCATTGCAGCAGCGATACGTTCTTTGTCGTTAATCTGTTTATTGACTGTAACAGAGAAATCCCTAAATGTATATGATGAACGAACGAACAAAAACAATATAGAAGTTCATACTTTCTTCCTCTGTTGAATGTGCACCTTCCTTGATATGAATATCCAATTTGAATAGTATCATCAAATTTCGTTCCAATTTGACTCTAATACACAATCCGATGAGAGTGGCCAAGGAACAATGTGGAACTGTCGGATTAAATTCCACTCTAATAACGTGAGTCCCGTTTGGAATTGATTGACAAATGTTCACACATTCTTCATAAACAACGTTCAATTGCTCCAATGTTTGTGGCTTCTCTGGATCTTTTATGGTCCGTAGTAAATCTGAACGTTATTCATTATATGTTAGAATCGTTGTCAATACTTATGGACTCATAAGGTGAAATGAAAGGTATCTAAGCCATGAGAGAATCAATCTATCGGATAAGATATAAACGTTATTCCATTTATTCAAATTGAAAGGAAATTTGTGAAAAGTTTCATATTTCTTTCGTGAGAGGTGAGAGTGTTGATGAAGCACTGTTATTGACGCTGATGCTGCAATTTCAATTGAATGTGGGGAATAAAGTCCCGATGTGCGATTTATTAATGAAATTGAAAACGCAACTGGAAAAAAAATGGTTCCGAAATAATTCATAGAATACATGAATATTTTATTTTCCTTGAGAACAATAAGATATAATGATGAAGCTGATGACAATGAAGAATTAATGAGGCAGGACTAAATTGCAGGAGAAATGAATCGATGACAATACATTAGATGGTTGATAATAATGAGTGTTTTCGGGTTCAGCTGTTTAGAATTGGGAATATAAGAGGATATCACAACGAAGGGAAAAATCGAGAACACCCAATAATTTTTCCAAGTGTCAAGAATATGTCTACAATCAAAATCATCATGAACTCACCATAGACAGATTCTTTAAGCTCCACTCCATCGTTCTCTGAAACTCCACATTGAATTTTTTCGTGAGAATCTTGTGCGGTACCCATGACACCATCCGGCAAAATGCCATCTTTAATTTTACTACCAATTGATAATTTACGTAATAATGACAGCATATCTCTTGCAAAAATCTGTATAAAAATGTTCTAGGATATGTATAGATCAGTAAATCCATTCGCATGGGTGGGAACACATTTTGCAAAACCCCATAGCACATTGAACTCGTTCATTTACTTTTACATCTTTTTTTTTTATAATAATTATTTTATTTTAACACTCAAGTCATTGTGGTGCATTAATTAATAATCAAAAGAAGGATGCAATTAAGTTGAATGTCATTTGGACAAAAGAATTGAATACGGTAAGACAACAACGCAATTAGGTTAGAATTTCAGATTCAAATCATATATAAACTTATATTTTACGTGTACTTTATGAAAATAAATAGTTGTTGAAGGTACTTCAATCTACTTGACCCCTAATCATCTTATCAGCTTGAGTTTACGAGAAAATATAGTGGTACCAATTTATCCTACTGATATAAGGTATAAAAATGGTCAGATGCACAGTGCACAGCAATTCACCATTGAAAATGCACACCAAAAACTCTCATAATAATTAATCACCTGCATAGATTGACAATATTGATGAATCATGTCAAATTACGAAATAGAAAGTAAGTGTATAATTTGAAAAAAAAAAAAAAAACACCGTTAATAATATAATGTGTTAATGATCGAGTAGCATGATCATTACTCTCAATTAAAAAAAATAAGAGAGAATTGTGAATAAACAATCAATTGACTCTAGAAGTGTCATCAATCTTCATTCGATTTCAGCTCATGAATCTTCACTGATTTATATTGGAATAATTGAATGGGATTATTGAAGGATTTGATAGCGGGAGATTTGATAATTCTGCATTAATCTTCCACGAGAACTCTTCATATCATATCCATACTCTTTTCAAATGGAAGATTAATCGATATTAATTGGATCATACATCATATGAAGAGTTGCTATCTCTGTAAAAATGGTGCAGCCGATATCAGCG
Organism: Meteorus cinctellus; assembly: GCA_030523045.1. NCBI lineage: Eukaryota > Metazoa > Arthropoda > Insecta > Hymenoptera > Braconidae > Meteorus > Meteorus cinctellus. Next base: position 29,591 of record JAPYZF010000621.1, on the reverse strand, counting down.
AATACTGCCAATCACTGCCCACGTGTTGTCAGACCATGCGCACTCAACTTGAAATAACACACGCATACACACCCGCGCGAGTTATACAATGTGAAATCAATGATATACCATCACAATGTTGATGATAAGCACACTGTACAATTAAGTGTCATTTCAATTTCATGAGCAAGTGATATCGTTGAAAACCAACATTTTCAATGGATTATTATGAGATGACTGGCGACACGGTCTTTAAACATCCAATTTATGTCGGAAATCACTGTTTCAACATATATGCTTACACGCATCTTACGTAACGAACTGTGATTATTTGTCGTTTCCCTTCCAACATTGTCCATACTATTCTAACACGTTGAGCCATAACGGATTGTCATATCATGTTTGTCCGAAAGAATGCGTTATTGAAAATTTGTTCGAGGAACTTATCCATGGAATATGTGCAACCGAAAAAATTTTCACGGGTGAGCTCAACATCAAAATATTCGCATTCGATTGCGTTAAATTATATTCCTATTTAATGCATCAGTCTGTGATTTGTGAATTCCTAGATTGAGAAGTTGAGACAACGCCTCGATAATGATGACAAGAAAGGAATCTTGATGGATTCGTTTGGACGTCATCATACCTATCTCCGAATTTCATTAACAGAACGGTGTAACCTGCGATGCAAGTTGTGAAAGGAATTGCCCAACGAATTTGATAAAAAAGTGATTTCTATAGACGTTATCTATTTTTCCAGGTTTATATTGCATGCCAGCGGAAGGTGTGGAGCTAACAAAGAATGACCAGATATTGACAACTAATGAAATAATGCGTATCGCGAGACTATTTGTTAAACACGGGATACGAAAAATTCGGTTAACCGGTGGTGAACCAACAGTTCGTAAAGATATCGTGAACATTATTGGTATGGTTTAAATAATATATCAATTTTAGACACAAAAAATATTATTGATACTTATATTTCCACTGATATTGCAGAACAATTGAGAACATTGGAGACATTGGAAAGTATTGGGATGACAACAAATGGTTTAACATTGACTCGCCAATTGCCAGCTCTTCAAAGAGCAGGGTTGAATGCGCTCAATATTTCATTAGATACCCTTAGGAAAGATCGCTTTGAACATTTCACTCGGAGGCAAGGCTGGAGTCGAGTCATTGCAGCGATTGATCTTGCTGTACAACTCCAATATCATCCAGTCAAGGTTTTGAATCTAATGCACAAATTCATCTTTTCGATCTGCATATTCGTATCTGAGTCGATCGTAATAGATAGAGTATGAATAAACAAATAGTATAATGATATTATTTTTTTTTTCACATAGATCAACTGCGTTGTAATGAAGAACTTCAACGATGATGAATTGATAGATTTCGTTCGATTAACTGAAGATAAACCAATAGATGTACGATTTATCGAGTACATGCCATTCATGGGCAATGAGTGGGAAGAAAATAAAATGATATCATTCAAAGAAATGCGAAGTACAATTGAAAAAGAATTTCCAAATTTCCAACCATTAGAAACACCATCAAATTCTACGTCTAAGGTTTGTGCACCCAAATCGAGTAGTATATAAACGAGTATATAAACGATACATGATAAAAACTAATAGAAATTATTATAGGCTTTTCATGTACCTGGATTTGAAGGTCAAGTTGGTTTTATAACGTCAATGAGTGAGCATTTTTGTCATTCCTGTAATAGACTGAGAATAACAGCCGATGGTAATCTAAAAGTTTGCCTATTTGAAGGTAGAAGTGAAATTTCTCTGAAAAATGCAATGAGAAATGGAGCATCAGATGAATATTTGGAGGATTTGATTGGCAGAGCTGTGTTCAAAAAAAAAAAACAACATGCTGGTAAGTGAAACAGTAAGTTCTGTTGATGACACAGAACACAGGGAAAAATTCATGATCAAATGTCCAATGAAGGAATGAACAAGTGACGTAAATTGAATGTCTCGTGACGTTTCAGGAATGTCCAATCTCAAACAAATGGAAAATAGACCCATGATCTTGATTGGAGGTTGACGTTTCGCATTATATGATCATTTCTTGCAGGTAATTTGCCAGGATTACACGCGAAATTTACAAATTATAGCATCTATGGGAATATGCAGTTATTCGGTAATAAGGCCAAATGGATGAATTCAATTGTTAATAAGTATTCTTCATTGTCTCATGTGGATCAAAATGGTAAAGCAACTATGGTAGATATCAGCCATAAGCCACCAAGTGCCCGTTGCGCACGAGCACGTGGAATTATAAAAATTAGCCCGCATGTGTGCAAACTTATCGCTGAGAATGAAATGAAAAAGGGTGATGTTCTCCTCGTCGCACAACTCGCCGGAATAACTGCAGCTAAAAAGACATCAGAATTAATCCCTTTGTGTCATCCTCTATCACTCAATCATATAAACGTTATCCTGAAACTAGACGAAGTTAATCACAATGTGGTGATCACATCTGAAGTAAGATGTTCAGGGAAAACCGGTGTTGAAATGGAAGCATTGACAGCTGTGAGTGTTGCTGCATTGACAGTTTACGATATGTGCAAGGCAGCGGCATCCGCGGATCAATTGCAAATACGTGAAATCGAACTAATATCCAAGAGTGGAGGTCAAAGTGGCGATTATGATCGTAATACAGCAATGAAAAACAGTACAAATAGTCTTTCCTAACATTCCAGAAACAAAAATACACAAAAATATACATTTGATACATATATATATATATATATATGTATATAATATTTCATACTAATTAATCATATTTGTTTTAAAATAAATTCTATATTTTACATGAATAAAAAGTTGTTGGTTATGAAAATTGTTTATCAACTTAACACGGTGAATTATTTTTCAGTTTAATGTGAACGTATATCACCATTGATGAATTAAGAGAGTTTTCGTTTAGCTGGTTCTTCATGTACGCGAACTTGTAATGATGACCGCGGTCCACACTTCCATACTTGTCCATCTTCATCTAAAATACTTGCACTGGCAGTAACTTGAAATTGACTGCCGCCAGAACTGTTTGACGATCCCGAACTGCCAGAAGATGAAGTGGCACCGGGATTACCGGCGCAGCTATTAGATCCACCACCCAATGACAATAGAAATTCACACGCAAAAAAGTCTCGGTGGGGCACCACGGTTTGTTGTAATTCATTGGCATACGAATCTTGAGTTGGTCCATTCATTTTAAAGTCAGAATTGATTTTTGATGGTGGACTTGTCGATATAGAGATACAAACAGCGGCCGCGGAACGGAAAAGTGACGACTTTTTTCCATGTCTCAACACGCCTTCAATTTTCAACGCCAACTGTGAGCCTTGTGGTACACAAACAGGTTCGCCGAGTACTCGAGGTTGCGGCGAAACTGAGAGTTTGACCACAGTTGCCTGGAGTGCTTGGAAAAAGTATCGCGGCATAGGTAAATGAACCTTACCACCTGCCAATAGCATTACCTGGGATATGAGTGAGTCAACGCGTGAATGACTGATCGCTTCCTCTTCTTCAATTACATGAAACACCGGTGCGAGTCGTCGAACTTCTGCGAAACATCGTGCTAATTGTCGCATTTCCACAGTCTTGCCCGGGATAAATTCTCCGAGTTCATTCCGTTGATGACCTGTTGTAGCATTGAACCCCGAACAAATACGATTTACACTGTTTGCCATTAATCGGCATATATCTTGAAACGCACGAATATTATCAAGAGATCCCTGATCAGCATCAAATGCCGATTGATACAATTTCTGATAATTGTCTGCACAAGTACGAAAATCCTGGGCTGATTTTCGTAATTGATACGTTACTCTACCGTATCGTTGAAAGTCATCTTTGGTAGCTACAACAATTGATAATGCAATAGCCGGTGGCGGGGATGTGCATAACGATTTGCAGGAGTGCACAAGCTGCACTAAAGCTTGAAGAAATTCAGCCCGTAACTTTGCATATTCACTAGCAAACTGAAGACTTCGTAACGGTGTACTCGCTGCTTTGAATGATGCACAGGCGCTAGCATATCTTGATACTGCTCCATTCAATTTTTGTACAATATTCTCTTTGTCTTCTTCACAATTCCCGCCCTTATTGTCTGTCAAATAATTTTCAGCATTTGTCATCAATTCCAAACCCGATAACCAAAAGTGTAACTGCTCCGAGGCGACTGATTCTTTCAATCCTTTGAATATCCGTGTGGCAATTCCATGATGGCCATACCGAGCCGCGCCACGTGCAATTCGATACTTGGCCCAACCGTCTACGCTCTCAATAACATTCTCAATCGCATCTAAACACTCACGATTCCACTCATAACCACCGGCTACCATTTGAAATAATAATGTGCAAAGCATCACTTTGGTATTAGCGTCGATTGTTTGCTTCAATTTCTCTAGAATGTCTGGTAACGAAGGCAGGAGAACATTATCACCAAGACTCCCAATAGCTCCCAACGCCTCGCATAACACAGCAGTTTGTTTGTCGACACTATCATATTCAGGATTTGCATTCATCAAAGTTGATACAATGACATCGACAAAAATTGGAGCATGTGCTGGATGAGTCTGGCAAAGTTTTACTGTTGACATCAGACAGAGTTTCAATTGATATACATGGGCGCCGTCAAGGCTCAGCAAAACTATCAGTGACTCGAGACATGATATTACATGCTGTATGTTGTTGACTGGCAAACCTTCCTGGTAACAATAGCATGCGATTCTAGATAAAATCATCACAGCCTTGACTGCAACTAAGGGATCGTATGAATAACATGCATCGATACATAACAACGATAAGGAACTGTTCCCTTCCATGTTTGCATCACACGTCACTGCGTTCCTGCTCAATACTTCAATTACGTCCAGAGTTCTCAGAAGCAGATCTGAACTTTCATTACCATCTTGAAGGAGCCGTGTCGTGCTGTCAATCAAATTGTCGAGTGCACCACGAGGCCATAAATGAGCGCCACGTTTCGCTAAGCCGAGCAGTAACTTAAGCGCGTGACGTTTTACCGATAAGCGTGGGTCGTCACGTAAAAATCTCAAAAGAATCGCAACTTGATCTGGAACATCAATCAATGTTGCAGATGCTAATGTAGTCATTGCACTCAAGGTTACCCTGACAAATTCTACAGCTGGATAACTGGCGAGTAATTCCATACACAGCTCGTTCACCATTGAAGCCGTGGAAGTATCATGGTGCATATACTGAAGAATTGGTATTAATTGTAATTTCATTGTGGCGGGTGTTGCCTGGCCTTTGATCATGTCTGATATTTTGCTACACATTGATACTGCAAATAGTTTGGATTGTGAAGCGAACATTCGAGCTGCATAAATAGCCGCTTCCACTTCAACCGAATCATGCGAGTCGAGCGATCGACGTATGCTGTGATGAACCTGCTGACGTTCGGGTATTATACCTGCGGCGCTACCCAACGTTCTCAAAGTGAGGGCTCTGGCCACTGGATCATTTGAATGTATTACACTATATATTCTTCGAACAAATTCATCGACATTCAAAATTTTGTCGAGATGCTTCTCACTCTGTTGACAAACTCGCAATACCCATACCCGTAAAAAATTACTTCCCAATCGGAATACATCAGCGAGTTTGAGTAACGCTGAATTAATTAGTATTGGAAACGGGTATTTCTCAAATAGTCGTGGAAATCTGACAATCGCTTCACAACGTTCGCCAGTATTTTTCGAACGTAATCCTGAAAAAATTGAAAAATTTGAAATGAAAATTTACTTTAAAGACATCTCTCAATCCGACCAATATGAAAATAGCAGTGAAATTCAAGGATTACGAGTCATTTTCCTTATAAAAGACGTGGGACTCCTCACTGATAAATGTCTCTGTGGAAGTGATTCCGCACTTAGTACTATTCACCTAAAATCTCCTACTTAATTGTTTCAATAATGTTTTAAGTGTAGCCATCTTCGGAACTGCAATGATCATGAGGAATGAATTAGATGATCGCAGGAAATATATTCAATCAATTGAACGGAAACTTGAAAATTCCAGAATTCTATGAACCGATGAATGAAGATCAAATAATTAACGCTCTGTTGATCTCTCAGAAAGAGGGGTTGTATCGCAAATTTTTTAGAATTGTACTGAATTGTATGAACTTTTTACGCATTGATATGTCAGCAAGATGGCATAGATGTCAAATTAAACAAAATGTCATAATATGCCCGTCTACTCCAGAGGTTGCGGTTTGTGAAAAACATCATGACTTTTCATAATCAATGAGAATGATTTTCATTGCATATTGCCGATACTTTTGATCAGATGCGATATAGATGAATATGTAAAGATACATGAAGAAAAAATTGAAACGTTGTAGATTAGTGTAACCTTCATCAAACAGTATTGATAGGTTAGTTTGCCACACACGATACGTACCCTTATCCAATTCAATTAATGCTGAATTGGCATCCTGTTCCGGTTCTCCCGGTGTCGATTCATTGAACGCATTCATCCTCATTTTTATTATCAACTCTCCTTCATTTTTGTCATTTATAGTTTTGTTTTTTTATTTACTGAGAAAGTATATAAAAGAATACCGATTATTATGCTATAATATACAAAAGATAAGGAAGGTGTGTGCTGAGTCGTGCGCCTCTAGTACTCGGGTTCTGAACTTTGCGGAGGCCGAGTAAGCGGCAAAGCTCCTCTTTGGGGCTTTGGGCGATCCGATTAATTAATTCACTTCCCCATTTAATTACTGTATATCCTTCAACTTCTTTCTTTATGCAATCAATCGGCGTATTTGGACTAATTCGATGCTGGCCATTGAAGAAATCATGAGTTGAAAATATGTCCAAACGAAATTTCACTCAACACTTCTTCACTTTCAACTAATTCAAATACACTCAATTGTGTTTCATTATATTATATGAAGAAATAATAAGATAACTTCTTCTAGAGGAATTCAATGGATACATAATGGTTGGTGAACAAATAAATGGGGGGCTAAATAGAATGAACGTTTTTTCTCAAAGCTATTGAATTTATTGAAACTGGATGATTAATGAACAATTGATTGTATGGAAAAAGGGTCGAAACATATACCGATGCGGGGTCAACTGATCGGAGCTAATTGGACCTAAAATAAAGGTACCTTCTCACACACAGGGAGTGCTTTCACGTATATGTGCTCTGAGGGATTCGTGACAGCACATGCCGAAAAAACGCAAAACAAACTAAATTTATTTGGAATATATCACAAGTTACTTACAGTAATACGTCGATGAAAAAAAATTTACTCCTGTATTTTGCATCATCGACTGACAAATACTGACTTATCTAATCTAGTGAAATGAATATTCAAGAAAATGGGCATTCAAACTTGCGGTCATTTGAGACTTTGTATTTCATTGAATCGCATTATTTCTGAAAATTTTGTTCATGTTTACCAATATTAGAGCGCTCCGAGACTTAATAACGAGCTTTCATGGCAGTGAAAATTGGGCTAGCATTTACCTGAAAGTACGTTTTCTACAAAAATTAAAATTGAACTCGTTCTCTTGGAAGAGACATTCAGATAGATGAAAAAAAAAAAAAAAAAAAGAGCTAATGTATCGGAAATAGTAGGTGTTTAGAAGACAAAACACTAGAATACGTGCGAATCTGGTGAAAATCGCTGCATCATTATTATTACTTTTTTGTTTGACAATTTTCATTTACAGTAGTTAATGGTAATGAAGATAGGTGTTAATCGACGATGGGTATAATAATAATAATAATAATAATAATAATAATAATAATAATAATAATAATAAAAGTAAGAACAGTAAAATGTAAAGTCAACTGAATCGTAAGGTACAGGAACACATATCAACATTTTGTGGCAATATATATATCTTAACGTTGTGCAGATGTACTTTGAAACGATTCTCAATTATTCGTTCTTTCCTTTCCTCTTTCGCGTGTTGACTTTTTCGTTGAGTTGAAGAGTCTGTTGGATTCATATTATACCGTGTTGCACGAATGTTAATCATAGTGATATATATTCTTATCACTTTGGAATCGGAAGATTGTCGTAAACTGCAAAGTTTTGTTGAATGGATAAATATGAATAAATGGAAGCTCAGAAAAAAGATTTGAGGGAAGAAAAGTGTGCCTGTATCGTATCAACACAAGGTCTAGCATTGACATCGAAATTTACTGCGGCCGTTAATTAATGAAATATTTCTTCTTTGCTCTCCTTTCTTTATGTTTCTCGCTAAACTATTACGTAGTAAAATTGAAACGATGAATAGAACATGTCTTATGCCACTGATTGTATCAATAATGCAAGTCGCAGTTGAGATGATTGATGATGGCAAAATTTGAAAATAATCTCGCGATGAATAGTAAAAAATCAACATGTTGTCTGGTTGTTCCAAGTTATCTAAATAATGGCAATGTTTTTGCCTTCCTGAACGAATTCGTACCATTGACATAACAGAGAATAATGTTACAACACATACGCAGTATAACTATCAATCAATATGCTTGATAAGGATAACACACATTTTATAATCGGTAGTAGCACCAATTTTTTGCAGTTATTATGATAATTTCAAGTTAAAGAATGATGCACAAATTGAACTGAGATAAAATCTGTTTCAGAGAAAAAGAAAAGAGAATAGAAAGGATATGGAAAACGCGTTGTTGATCATCGAGTCTCTTCTTGTACACTCACTCTGGAGCATTCAATTAATTGAATTTCTTGGGCCATAATTATTCTTAATTTTTACTAAGTCTTAATTCAATCTTATCACGCTAAAAAGGCACAATATTTCGCACCCGACAGAATGTATCTGCTTTTATGATCATATGTATGTTGAAAATGATCCCTTCATATTTCCCAGGTGGTCGCCCCCACAAACTTATTGCGCATCATCTTTTTTTCAATGTAAACGAATATATATTACAATGATTCTTCTCCATCTCTTTTCATTTCACTGATGTATGATTTTTTTTGTGGCACGATGAGACAAATAGCATCAACTACTTAATCATTATGCGTTATTGAATATTACGTATATAATTATATGTATATATGCATACGTTGCTCAGTGAGATTTTTTGTCATCGTAAATATATAAAATAGTATATACGTAATATTCATTCTTATTGCCTATTATCTCGTTAATAAATCCCATCTATCGAACAGTCTACGGGTATGGACCTCTTTTTTTTCATTATGATAACAACTACAGGCTGACTCTTTGTACATCTGACCGAAGAAAACTATGGGAAGTCTCTGGAAGCGAGTACTTTGTTTTCTTTCCTTTTTCTACTGAATTATTGAATTCATCAAGATTCAGAAACTAAAATTGATTTCATGTAAATAAAATGGAATTTTAATGATTTGATTTAATATGAATAAAAAAAGATGAAAACTAATGAATAATCACAAATTCATGTGCTTGACGTAATCAACTGGGAATCAGTCGTAAACCCAAAAAATATATGTCTATATAAATCTGTACAGTCTGAGAATAAATATTTGTGTATGATTACGAATAACAAAGAGTTATTCGAGTGCCTTGACTTGGGCCATAACTTTTCCCTCCCACAGTGGCAGCACTTCCGAATCATCTGTTATCTCTTCCTGAATGACTTTCATGTCCAGATCTTCACATTCAGTTTTGAAGAAATACCTACAGGTGAAAGACCATCAAATAAGTACAGAACAATGAGTTTTCAACAAAAGGTGAAATATGGTTCGACGCACAGAGGTATTTGATGCAAAAACAAATATTTACCGATAGCTGCCTTTTTTTGGAAGAAACTCTTTGAATTGTTTGAGAGTGACATTGTGTCCCGGAATCCTTGATCTGTATGGAAATTGTTCATCGCAAAAACTGAACACTACAGTGGTAAAGTCTCCTATGTCCTGTCTACTTTTGCGTAACGTCGATTGATTGGATGGAGCTATGCACTGATTATGACTAATTGTCACCGTCTCATGAGTTTGTTTGTATGTTGGGTAGCGTTGCCTACTCGTCCCTGATGAACATCCATTACCGCCTGATCCAGTAGCGCTCAAACTACGTGTTCTATCTTCCTCTAACAAACGTCTGCGTGCCTCATCTAGTTGAGTTGGCTGCAGGATAAATATGAAATCCATCCGAAATGAAAATGATCAACTGTTTTATGATGCAAATACGAACAGAGAATTGAATACTCACAGTATGAGGCTGTGGGAGCAGCGGCATCCCCGGGTCACCCAAGAATGGTTGGACTCGACCACCAAATTCTTCTCGATTAGCCCTTTCCAATGAACCACTTCTTGAACCATACTTTTTCACATGCCTCGTATGTTTTCCATCAATTTTTTTTTCACTTTGATTGCGCCATGATTGTATACGGCTTTCTTTACTCGCAGTTATGTCACTTACAACGCTTACACCGCTATCAGTCAATTCCGCCATTGACTTTTTAGTCGACGATCTTCTTGAGACATCTGATCTGCGGAATCGTTGATCGTGTCCTGAATGATAGAAATGGAGATTAACAACTTCATTCAAAATGACGAATATTTTCGGAACAGATGACAATCCATTCAGTATAATATGCGGAAATTGTCGTATAGAACCTACCTGACAGATAAAGATCCTGTTTGTGAAGTGAATCAGCATACTCAGAAGGCGCAGACTTCGATTTGGGTAAATGGGAATTCGATGAACTGATTGAACTTTCACCGCCAAAGTCATTGCCCTCGGGAAAATCATGAATGTTGCCGCTATCAATAGAAAATGTTGAGAAAACATCTTTGTCCTTTCGTTGTTTGTACACTCGTGAATAATTGTGTCCGACATTTGTTCGTTTACGATCGGGCGAGTGTTGTATTCTAGGCGATACGAAACCTGGTGATCGTGATGGCGTCGGATCGGACCAAACACGTGATACATGTTGATCGAGAATTGCCTGATCATTATCATCGTCAATTGTCAATTTTTCACGTAACGCATCGGCGAGAGCCTTTGGCGCCCCAAGTACTGAACTGTTGAAATCACCCAACATTGGCTCCCCCTCTTGAAGATGTCTCTCCAATTTCTCTTGATTCTCACGATTACGACGGACACTCTCCAATTTATCGATAAGTATTTGAGCAAATACCTCAGGTTTGAGAGGTTGCGTTAGATCACGTGAAACTCGCTGTGTGCGTGGTATCACTGTATGATGGGCCATTGGATCTCGATTTAAGTTTGCTGATTCTTTTATGGCTCTACAGTGCCTCATGTATTGCTTTCTACTACTTCTAGGACGGCCTATTGACATCCCATCCCTGTGAATCGGAGATTAATATATTACATGAAGTCGATTCGTTTGATCATATCTAAGAAATGTCATTCTATCTGATGTTGGGACAACTTAGTGTAGGCTATTCTTCTGGATTTCTCTGTCAGATTCATTGTACTTGCCTTATTCGTCGTGGATTACTTGTATTGTCCCATTACGATTATCGTGATACAGATTTCTTATCAATTAGAGTATACTTACACTGACGAGTCGGTAAGTGACATATTGTCGGACTCAGTACGTGCATCGCTGCTGAGACTTTGAAGCTCCGAGTCTTGTCTTGATACTGGATTGTAGGAAGAATACTGGGGGTGCACTCTGGAGAACGACACGTGGTACGGACTAGCTCCAGTTTGCAAGTACATTCTATGCATACGTCACACAAACAAACAAAAAAAAAGATGCCAAAACATAACAAATTAAGTTAAAAAAAGAACGAGAGAAAAAAAAACAAAATAGGGGATTTAAATATTTTAGAATCCAAAATGAACTTCAAATCTTATTGCGTTTAATTTCGAATCGTGAATTATCTAAAATGTTACGACTTGATGATACACAAGAAGTCAAGTCAAAAAAAGGGGTGCAACCCAATGCAACATCGAAAAAGTTTAACTAGAAACAATTAACTGAAAAATAAGGATTTACCCAGCGAACGCTTCCGGCTTTGGTCGAAGATCCATCGCTCTTGTTTGCTGCGTTGCCATGAGAATGTCTTTGGTCAGTCTTAATTCACCAGGTGTCTCACATGCTGAATGCGATGCATGTGTTGCATGAAATTCTGTATCCTCATGCAATGTCGGCAACAAACTAGGCCCACAAGATAAAGACATTTCGCGACTAGAACTTGAGCTCGGATAACCAGCTGAGTCTGGATTTTGACAGGCGCGAACATACTGTAGATACATTTCAGAGTGTAAAAAGTTTGGATATGTCGTCTCATTAATGAGACGTTCAACTTCCAATTGGACAGCATCGAAGACTTTTTCATCCGCTCGACCGTCTTTAACGCGACTAGTAGCCTCCTTTCTAACTTCATCTGGGATTGCCAATTGCGATTTTTGAAAAAACCTGCATATGAAAAATCGTATAAAACATTATATTCAGCGAACAACTTGATAACAATATTTTGATATCAATTTTTGATATGATGATTATTTACCGTCTATAAATAAGTTTAACCAACTGATGTATTCTATCCGGATCGCGCTGTTCCTTAAGACCTTCACAAGCGAACCAGAAATTAAGTGGATTCGCATGTTGCCTGCCCTCTTGATCCAAGTATTTTCTGAAAAGATCAAGACCCTCAGGATCTTGTAGAAGTGAATGAAGGTTACGCGCCCATCGTATGCAGGCAAGCTCGCTTCCATTTCCTTCCATGATATCAGTTCCACAACAACCCTCTGGCTCGAATCCAAGTGGGGCTGAAGCATCGTAAGATGATGATACGCGAAAACCGAGTGACGAACGTCTAGGTGTCAGAGCTGGACTTTGCGGACGAAACCTGCCCAGGTAACATCCTGTCTCTTCTCCTGCAAGTAAATATTCGTAATTGCTCTCTCATTGCCAAGCATGTGAATAGAAGTGTATTATACTACCATACAATATTATAGATATAAAGGCAAAATAATTCGAATCAACAAGCCTAATACTTTTCCCGCCATGGCGTTTGGCGCCATACACGGCCATTTATAGAACCGATGGGGCGCAGCTGTCACTGTTTTTGTTTACATTTATTCGGCGTATACGTAGGTTATGTTTGCAATTGAACTTGTCGCATTAAAATCGTTTCTGATAAAATAAACATTGAGTCTTACCAGGCACCGGTGGTCTAGGAGAATTTTCATTGAAGCAACGAGCTTCGTTCCGCCGAGGTCCACTCATCCTATCTATCGTAATTCTCAAGTACTATTTTCTTTTTGTTCCTGTGTTCTAAACTAGATTCCAATGCTCGCCGCTTCCTAGTGGACATGGCTATACCAAATCTGAAAATCAAAAATTGGCAAAAAAAATATTATACTAATCAAAGCAAATCTCAGAAAATATTCATCTCATATATAATATCATATAAAATCTTTTCTGCAGCATTTTTTTTTTTTTAAATAAATAAATAATTGTGTATTGTTACAGAGAATAACAACAGGATGTATTGAGAACAATTGGAAAGTGGTGGCGATGATCAGGAGACATTGTCGTACTTGAAATAGTATTGATCTCGAAGGCTGCGCAGGGCACTCAGGGGCTGCGCAGACTTGGATTTTCTATATGTGCTCTGGACAAAAGATCATTGGATCGTGCAATATGAATTGAACGAAATATTGCTATGACTCATATCCCAATTAAAAACGTGTATACAATACGTTTTCAAAATGAATAAGACTTCTGAAGGGTGAGTCAATATTGCATGGGTATACAATGGATGCGAGTAGTCTGCGCAGCCAAGTTTTTTTTTTTTTATGATTCCCATTGGTCTATGGTACTATAAAGATGCAGCAGTTATTGATTTCTAAAAATAAGCCATAATCTATTGAATTTTGGGTTCGTTACCTGGACCCACCCAATCAACTAGTATAAAAATTTTGAGAAATTCATAATTGTACGCTGGAGCATGAAAGAAGACATGTGTTACTGAGACACAAAGATTCTATCATTGACTTGCTATGGTTCAACTTATTCGTCATTGATTCTATGATATCAAAATCACTTTAGCCGTTCGAAATTGTTATATTTGTTTATTATTTGCAACAAATGGTCAAAAGCATAAATTGGCGCAAGCGAAAAATTGGGGTATTCTGGTAGTGAGCCAAGAGAAAATGAATTTTAAAAAAGAAATTCACCAGACCAGGCTCAAATAAGGGGATGAACATACAGCATATGGGCATTAAAAGTTATGAGAGTAGAAATATACGAAATATGATCCACCAAATTATGAAGCAACTACCACTAAAAATACGAGCTGTCATAATCAATCATGATTGCATGGGTGAGCATTGGTACCTGAGCTTGTACCACAATAATACCTCGTCTCATTCTTTCTACATACCATGATTCTAAGGACGATGATAGCGTTGATGCGATGAAAGAAGAAGAAAAATTATGAATTTTTTTATATATGTTTAAAAATTCTATTCAAACTATAATAGTTTGCACTCTGCTATTGGTATTCGATTCACTGATATATTACTTATTGTTCAACTAAGATGTTGAAAACTGGCTGCGCAGGTTAGCAGCTCTATGGTTGAAATTGAACTGCGCAGCATCCTGACCAGGATTGGAGCAAGAGTACCACGAGCCAAATGCTGATCCACGAGGGGAGAATTGTACAATACAGTCATATCGATTGATAGAAGGAGAGGAAAAGAATAATGGTATGTTTTTTCGATGAGAAAAAAAATCCCATTTCACAACGATACGAGTATTTGAAACAAAAATTTCACTCCTCTTCGATTCGCTATTTCTAATTTCTATATCGTAACATGTCAATATACTGCTCTGTGGAATAGAAGACATTGCTTATTTTTACATATTATAAACATGAAAAAGACCATAATGCAAAATCTGAAACATTTCAATTCTCAATATGTCACGTAACACCCCAGTATATACGAAAACAAGATAAATGAGATGAAGCCAAAGTGCCTTCTCTCTGCGTGTTTGTTAAAATTAAATCTAACATCACTATTGATAACGATATAGATAGGTTTGAGACCAAAATTGCTAATTAATGAAGTTGTTCACAATATCCAAGCACATACGATGCCGGGAATGGCGAATTACATCGTACTTGTATGTAGAATATATAATTGATCAGATCCAGTCAGAAAATAATTGGCGATTGAACGTTCATAGAACAACACGTGAGCATGAGACGTATGACGGAATGGGCCAGTTATGCCAATTATACACCCCCTCCCCCCCTTCTCCATTTACCCCTTTCCATCTTGCTACTCAAACCTGCTAAAGTCAGTTGAGGTAGCCTAGCGCATAGAGATATATTCTTCGGGTACAAAGATAAGATGCGACAATTCACCATAAAAAAAAATCATTTCGTCTATAGAAATTGACTAAAAATGGTTCATTCACGGATGTATTATTTAACCATCACGATTTCTAGACAATGTTCAAAACCACACTTTCAAAGTATACGAAATATAGGCAGGAACCCAATTTATTAATAAGGCCCTCCCAAGGTTCACAAATAATTATTATCTATTGTTCAGTCGAACAGGTATAACTGTCCTTTCATTGTCAATATCGAATCTTAAAACTGTTCGAGAGTTATATCAACTTTTTTTTGTCTCCCCAAATTCGCAGCATATGAGTCACTGACGTGAATAAGTGCAATTTTGACTCGATGTTTTCCTTGGGAATTGTTGTTGATCGTTGTTCGAGCATTTTCTTTGGGTTGATATTAGGTTACCCGAATATTATATGGGACAATAAGTTTTCTCTCTAGTTTCCTATCAAACACCAAAACTATCCCAGAGGAGTACATCTACGGTGGTAGGTTCAAGAGAGTGAGAAAGAGCTGAACGCAACACGTCCATCGTGTCTGCTTATACTATATGGGTACAAAGTTGGTGGAGTAGAGAAAACTCTACATACTGCCCAAGTTCACGAATTCACTCACTCACATCTGAAAAAAAAAGGAATGGCGTTTCGAATTAAGTTCCACTACAACAACGTCAGTTGTGTGCATCTCGAATTCTCTCGTGAATGTCTAATTAGCTAGAATCGCGCATGCCAACTTTATGTTCAATTGAGTTGAAATTCTTATACACAATAGGCTATTCTTGTCATTTATGGAATTCATGAGTGAATAGAGATGGACTACAATATAATGCGTGGAATCGTATGACCAAAACAACGTTTCCATCGGAAAGTCGTTAAAAAGTAATCAGTACCCGCACTAAAAAAAAAGTTTTTTCCCACCCAGAAAACAAAATATTTTTATTCAAATTTTTTCATATTCAATACACGTTCCTTAATATAAAAGAACTGGTATTTTTCGCCTAAGAATACCCAAGTTACCATAGCAACCGCAGCGGTGGTGGTACCAATTCTCTGATTTCCCTCCAATTTCACAGTCCTGGCGTGTTTGTTTACATCGCTGAAAAGTTTTGCTGATTTATGATTTATTGAGCAATTACACAGCAATATTACAATTGCTATTATTATATATATGGATCCTAGGGTACGAGAAAAGTTGCTCGAATGGGATTTACCATCTTTGCATCTGTGTCAATTGAGTGAGGTTAAGTCGGCCATATTTTTATTTTGGTATTTTGTTGAGAAAGAAACCGTATTTTTCAAAAACTTTGGTATCCTCAAAGCAAGAATACCAGTTTCTTTACCACAGGGAAAAATTTCCTGGGTAGAAAAAAACTTTTTTTTTCAGTGCATGATATATGGTGAAGCAATACTATTATATATCTCTACCAATATTGGGAAACCGTTCAAAGCATTTGATTTTCATCCTCTTCCTTCTAACGCAGTCGATTATTTTGAGTGATTACAATGGAAAATACAACCTCTGCATAACGAAATGTCATTGAATGTGAGAATAGTGTTTGATTATCGACTTACTGGATATAACTCCGCAAAAGATTTGAACATAAATATTTTGATGATGATTGTAACACAAATGCCCCGAAGTAAAGTCGGAGAATTTATCGAATCCTATAAGCCAGGTGAGCATCCACTGGAAAAGTTGCTCGAATGGAATTTACCATCTTTGCATCTGTGTCAATTGAGTGAGGTTAAGGCGGCCATATTTTTATTTCGGTATTTTGTTGAGGAAGGACTTTGGTATCCTCAACGCAGGAATACCAGTTGCTTTACTACAGGGAAAGATTTCCGAGGTGGAAAAAAACTTTTTTTCAGTGTATATGTAATGATTAGAATTTCCGCAGTCTTGTCTATTGATATTCCATATTTTATGAAGCCAAATGAAAAAAAAATGATCATCCTACATTGAAACAAAGTTAATTGATCAACGTAAAACAATGTAGATATGAAAATATCAATGGCTATATGGAATACAGGGGCCATTGATTGGTGTTAAATGGTTAATATCTTGGGCATTTAGGTCCGACATTCATAATTATAATGCGGAATAAATTATCATACATTGGATATAAAGATTAGCAT
Source organism: Meteorus cinctellus (assembly GCA_030523045.1). Taxonomy (NCBI): domain Eukaryota; kingdom Metazoa; phylum Arthropoda; class Insecta; order Hymenoptera; family Braconidae; genus Meteorus; species Meteorus cinctellus. The sequence goes on along the minus strand of JAPYZF010000621.1, from coordinate 12,126 downwards.
GAATTGTAAGTTAAAATTTCAAAGAAGAGATAAATGTTCATACTTATTTCTGGGCTCTCGTTTTTATAATCATAAATCTAACGTTCATTACTATATTAACAACAGCTTTTCAAAAATCTTCCAACACCATTTTGTGGTTTAATTCAGTACATTTCTCGAAGTGTGTTCCATGAACTTGATCCTCATTTACTTGGCTTTTTTATGAACCGATTCTTCCCTACGACTGTGATTTTTGAATTAGCACGTGTGCGATTCGTGGTGAGAAAGTTTTACGAACAATCGTGCCCGAATTATCTACACATCTTTTCTATAATGTTATTATCCAGATGAACTCAGAATCTTTGAAAAATCCGATGGATAAATCACTAAAAATATGGCTCAACATTCGAGTATTATCAAGAAAGTACCCCCCCTCCTTCTGTTTCCTGGTTCATCGTCAGATTGTAAACATAATGATGCAGAAATGTCTCGTTACACTCCAAATCAATATAGACTCAAGAAATCCAATCAGTTGACAGCTCTGGTTACGATCTTGCTGAAACACTATTTCATCAAAAATCTTCGAGTGTTGTCCTTAATCGTTCTATAGTAGAAAAAGATGTTTCCAGATCAGAAACCAAATGTCCATGCAAATCTTGCTGTGCTATATTCCGCTTTGGGAACACACTTGAAATGAAATTTGTTTTGAAGTATACTAAGATTGAGTGGAAAGTATTGTAAAATTTGATACTCCCGGAATGGACGATATTCATAATATTGTGAGGTGCGACAAATTCACATCAAAGATTCGATATAATTTTTCTCAAACTTATACTTTTTTCATTCGTCCAGACATAATAACATTCAGGAATTGGGCGGATAAAGTTTTGGTGAAAACGACAATGTGAAAAAAAATATGAAATTCGAGTGTTATCAGTGAATGATGATGAATCGCAAGAGAAAATGATCCTAAGAGTAAAATTTATTTTACTTATTTATGGAGAATTTTGCGGAAACTTCAATGAAAATATCCAACCTGTTATCAAAACGCATTAAGGAGAATTCCATTCAGCGAACAAATATGGAAAAATAATTACTTCTTCAATCATCAATTTTACTTTTGATTCATCATTTGTCGAGTATGCTCAAATTTCAATCCTTCTTGATCAGGTCTTGATTGAGTGAAGCACTTCACACTATTCCGAAAATCATAATGACCTGAACGACATGAGTTTGAAAAAAAAAGTTACATTTATTCATTTGGATGCCCCCCCCCCCCCCCCCTCCCCCCCCCCCCCCCCCCCCCCCCCCTCGCGCAGGGTGTTTTTCCCCCCCCCCCCCCCCCCCCCCCCCCCCTCATACACGCACGCGCAAAAATCTAACGAAATGTTTCATATGGACCGATATCCATATCCAGGTATTTGTCATCTCTCGAGAATAATTGAATTTGTATATTTGGGGAGGACCACATCACGGAGATGTGAATAAATCATTCCATTTTTAGAGTTCAAACAGTCGCTAGTCACTCTTTAGCGATGATTACCGGTTGTCAATGTCGCCAAACAAATCTCGTTTTTATTCAAATCGCTATTTGGTGCAATATGCGGCAGCTTAAAGAAGTTCGATGTAGTGAAAGTTTTCTTCCCCCCAGTTTCGACGAAAATGAAACTCATTTTGGAATTGCGGTATTTGTTCTACAATTCTATTTCCAAAGATCGTAATTGTATCAAATACCGTCACACCATATAGAATTTGCTTCTTCACCATAGCATAAATTTATTCGTCATTTCATTTTTTCTCAGAGTTAGAGAATTTACTCTGTATGAGTTTCAAGCTGTTAACGATCGTTTTCTGGATTTTTAGGTCAACGTTAATGATTTAATTCATAGAATTTGTCTGAATAAACGTCCTAAATGGAATGTTGAATGGCTCCTGGGTTATAAGATGCAAGCAACAGCTTACGGCGGCATCAGTCGGATCTCTTCACTTTTGCAGTCGAGGTGACCTGGAGTGCGGTCGATAAGGCAAACTCAAGAATCTAAAAGAACACGCGCGAGAACCCTGTATTAAGCACATCCCTACAACACCGACATGACATTTTGGCAATTTATATTGTCTTCCGTATTTACTTTCCTACACATCTCATACATACTGTTTTCATCCATCAAGAAAGGTTTACATAAGAGATTCAAGAAGGAACCTTGCTCTCTCAATTTTAAAAATAACTATTCCTTCCATAACAATTTAATCATGCAAAACGAAGGAAATGAATGGAACGAATAAAGATATACATCCAAAAAAAATTTGACAATGGTCCGGACATTGCTCAAATGAGAACTAGAAACAATTGTCTTTGAAGTAATTATCACTTATGCACTCTTTCTCTCCATCTCTCCTATTGTTCCTCATCGTCAATATTCTTTCTTCGTGCTCCAAGTTTCTCTGAAGAATCCCCACACGGTATCTCCTCCGTATGCTACTTTGCTCTACACAACGTTGGTGAAACGTGCATACGTACGTAAGGAGAAAGAAATGAAAATGGAGAAAATGAAAAGCGGAGGAAAGGGGGAATGAGTATGAGATGAAATTACCTACCGCCAGATGAGTTTTCAAAGTGTGTATCTCTACCCAGATGTTCCCAAATAATATTCATTGTATATAAGAATCAAAATTTGATCATAGCGCCGACTATTTTAGTTATTTAACCCGAACGACAGTTTCAAGTAGGGAATAGTTGAAGGAATGGTAGCAGCACTTCATCGCTCTGCCTGTCTTCATCCTTCATAACAACCTTTTCTGCATATTCTCATGTATATATATATGACCGTTTATATATGTGTGATGATAAACGACGTGATTCCACCAGTAAAGAGTAAATTTTGAAGACGTTTACCGTGATTTGCGCGTGTGCGCGCGTACGCGAGGCAGGAATAAACGATGCAGGTATACATAGAAGGAGAATCCTCCAAGTGCGTGTGAATGTGTAGAGAGAATGGATGAAAAGAAAAGAAAAAGAGAAGAAACAGAGAAGAGAAAAAAAGAAAAGGAAAAAAATTATAAAATAAAAAAAACTAAAAGGAAAGAAGAAGTTGAAGGAAAAAAAAAAAAAAAGAGGAGGCTTGCAACGCGCCAGGTAACTGCTCCTCGACGCGCGGTGTCAGTGCAAACGACCATGGGCACGGGGTACAGAAGCGTAAAGGGAATGTGAGAGTGAGCGGATGGTGAATGTGCGGAGAGGGCGACCAGGCAGCAAGGCACGAGCAATAAGAGTGAAGAAAAGAAACGGAAAATAAAAAGCGATGAGGAAGATGGCTATATGGCTATAGTAGTGGCGGCAGCGGCGGCGGCATCGCTTGATGTTCGCCGGGTCCGTAATTACAGGTTTTCGGAACGCCTCGCTTGGTCAAGCTCTGGAGCTCTGTACGAGAAGTATATAGAAACGGAGAGACGACGACGACGTGCGTGTGTGTGTGTGTGTGTGTGCGTTGTGGCTGTAGCTGTGCATGTGTGCGTAAGAGAGAGACTGAAGGGGAAAAATAGTGGGGGTGAGACAGAGATTGTGAGTGAAACAGCGAAAGCCAAGGCGGGGGAGAGAGGCGCAAGCAAACCTCACACAGTTTGTTCCAACCATTCTATACTGGGTGTCAGCCAATGATTTAACCAAAAATTACTTTCCATTTTTTTATCGCCTCATGATAATTTATAATTTATAAGACTATCCGATTTCTCCGAACTTCTTGACTCAAATTTTCAATCATCAATCCCATGCATTATAGAAAAAGAGGATGCAAAAATTCGTACACGAGCGACAAATTCGAATTAACATTATCTAATTGATCATTTTCTTCTACAACTGCATGGAAATACAAAGATTTACAGAATTTGGAGGATGTTTTTTATTCCTTCTTCCTCAAATGTGTTTTGCTCAAATATTTGTTGAATTATTGAAATGACAGGAAATGCGGATAAATGGACAGATGAAAAATGAGAAAATGAAAGAGGGACTAATTACAATTTCAAAGATGGTTGAGAGAATCTAAAAGAGTTGGTATATTGAGTTGTCAGTGAGGGGGGGTAATAGCATAAAAGTAGAATCGGGTGTGAGAGAGTTGGAACGAAAATGGAGTCGTGTCACGAGTCGAGTGTGCAATAAAGAGAAAGAATAAAATAGCTCACTGTGGTGAGTATACAGTGTGTGCAAGGGAGAAAAAAAATGCAACTTGCTACGTTGCTTCGTTGCTTTGATGTTTACCGACGTCGACACCGGCGCTGCCACCTCTGCACGCGATCCCAGCGTGTGTGTACAAATAAATGCCATGCATTCAAATACAAAAAAAAAGCCAATTAACATAGAATACGAGAGAAAGAAAATCACTAACACAATCCTTAGGGAAATTACTGGGGTTAAATGGAACTTTAAAAAAATGGAATATTCTGTAGAATAAAGGAAAAGTATTACGCGAATTGACTGCAGTAGATATTCAGTAACATTTCATTTATTTGCGCCATGGATGTTTACGCATATAACTTTATGACACTGACCGTTGACGATTAGTAAACAGAAAGAGAAGAACGAAAGAAAAGAAGGAAGAAGAGGGTCCCAACTCGGACTGCTGAATGGTGCGTGTGGTACAAAAGGCCAAGTGCACGATCCCGAAAGAAACGTATGGTGAAGCAGAGGGAACAAAGTGGCGTCGCGCCAAGCCTCGGGGATCCCTACCCGGAGCGAAGAGCAGAGACCTACACACAGCAAGAGACAGAGTGAGAGTTTATATATACAAGCCGGTCCCGCGCGCATCAAGTCCCCAGAGAACCAAGTGGGAGTTAGAGAGAGACGAATGTAGACGGTTGAGGAGGACACGACGAAACTTCAAAGGACTCTTTGATGGTTTCCGCTGCTGGCATCGCGAGATCTTGATAAACCGGCATTATATGCCGCTAGTCTACTATCATGCCGTCTCGTCTCGCGCCTCACTCGACTAGTTCCCTCTCACTTAGTCCTCCATATTTTCTTTTACTTTCAAAACATCTTCACAGTACAAGTTCAAATAATTTTTCTAACCTGACCGCAGCTCAATTAAAATTACTAACAAAACTTTTTTCCCCATCCTCATCCTCATAAACTAGAAAAGAAAATACGAGTATATACGAGTATGAATAAATATACGAATACGTGTAAAACCATTCATGCGAATGTTGATTGTTTCGTCCGATATGTTCAAACCGGATGGACGGAACAAAAAGAAAAATGATAACCAAATGAATAAATTGATGCAATATACTCTCTAACTGAATGAAATTATGATACAAGCGTTTATGAGTGATCCGGCATGTCCTACTCTTAATTCACTGTGGCGCAACATATTAGTCAGAAAATGTAGGAACGACGATCGAATGGATGGCGTTATGTCAACTCATCAATGAAGAGTCTATGAACCATCCCGCGGCATATAATCATTATGAATATTAAGATTTATTTGCGAAACATGTTGGAATGGAAAAAATAAAATTGCTTCGTTTCTCACATGCACCAATCCTGTATGTTATATCAACAAAAAGGATTGAGAGCAAGATACTTGAGTGACTTATTAAGGATGCATCGTCGAATGGCTGTCGCATTTGAATGATGCACTTGAATTTCAGTACTATTTACAATCACAACCCTGATGGAGGTTGTTATTACTTGCTGGTAGCCAATCATCATTGGCCGGTCAATGCTTAACACATGGTCAAAATGATCAAGGGTATTAAGAATGAGAATCATCAATTGCGTTTGGCAACAGATAAACTATCAGTATGCATGTTCAACCATGTCCTTGTATTAAGTATCTGTTGGTACGCTACCCCACGTGTTTGAATGCAGTGACTCAAACGTAAATCGACGATGAAAAAACCGACCCAATTTGACAAATCTGCACACATCCGCGTATCAATACTTTTTATTATCATTACAATAATTGCGATTATCATCATAATCGTTTCTACTATTATCAGCATTCATATTATTAGCAGTAGTGATGGCATTTGTTGGTGATTGAATGTGAGAATGACATGCGATGAGGATCGAGAAGAGAGGAAGAATGAGAGTTATCCATAATTTTTTGATTTTTCTTATCTCATTATTTTGTTTTTTATATAAATTGTAGAAAAAAAAGAAAGCATTCATCCTCTCGCCATACAACTTTTTCCATCCCTCACTGGCAAAGAGACATGCATACACAGTGTATTGGTATGAGCGTTTAGGTGTATAGGTATTCACGAATGTGTGTGTGTGTGTGTGGGTACATATACCAGGAACTATAATGATCACCACACGCATACGAGAACGCGCACGCACAACGGTACACGCGGCAAGCACACATGAGTGGAGGGTCTTGTGTGTATGAGTACTCACTCGCTTACATATATATATATATGTGTGCGCGCGTGTGTGTGGGTGTGTGTGTGTGTGTGTATGTATGTATGTATGTATGTATGTATTTACATAACCATGAGAACAAGCTGAGAGAGATATAAACACTGACAGTTTGAAAATGAGAGAACGAATATGATGTAGATAAGCTTAGAGCTCGTCGAGGCCTTGTGGCATCAATGTAATAGTAATGTAAGCACACCAGGATTTGTTGAGTCGACGAAAAACAAGCTTTACAACGCGAAAGACGAATAAGGAAAAATTAGCGAATTATATGAATGAAATAGAAGATATTTGGTTACAGTATATGGGTTAATATGATATATGATTATTAAACTGTGGTAAATCACCTGTCCGACGGCGAGGGCGATGTCTCGTACTCTCGGTGGCACGCGGTACTGGCGTCCGTGTCTTTCTCAGACAACGATCGCCACCTCCTTTCAATTTGTTTTTTCCACAGTGTATTCGCCTCAACTTCCGAGGCAGAACACTTTCCAATCACGTTTTGACACTCAATATGAATAACGATAATGTATCATTTAGAATTTTCGGTAAATCCATAATTATTTTATTAACCCGTCAACTCATTGAACAAATGCTGAGAGAAGCACGGGTCGCGCATGTCGCGTACCACAACGACGCAAGAAAGAGGCGACTCTTACACCAGCTACACACTAATCTCTCTCCTCTCTCTTCCTATTTCTCTCTCCCGCTCCCACTAACTTTCTCTCTTCATTTTTTTCTTTCTCTCCCTCTCGCTTGCTTCAACTCTCAATCTTTGTTGCACTTTCTTTCACGCTCTCCTCCTTCCTTCCTTCCTTCTTTCCTTCCTTCCTTCCTTCCTGCCTTCCGTCCTTCCTTCCTATTCCTTCAACCGTTATCGCTTTTTTTCTCCTTCTCTTCTTCTCTGTTGAAGTGAAAAGGAGAAGAACAAAATGTTGATCGCGTTTTTGTATATGGCCACTCCTGGATTTCTCTCATAAATTTGTTTCAATGAACATGAGTAACACTTGAGTAATATTATCACAATCACTGTAGAATTTGCATCAAAATGGCTAAAATGGAAATGATTATTAATGTAAGCAATCGAATGCTAATATCACGGGTAAACTCTTTTACTTCACGACTCCATCAAATAAACATCACACACCGATGTACATCGTCGCCATCAACTGCTACGCTCTCTCAGTCTCTTCACCCTCTTTTTCGTTTCTTTCTCACTCCACCTCCATCTCTCTTACATCTTCTCCTACTCTTCTATGTACATCTTATTCTCTCAGTCCATTCGAATATCACAATGTGCATCCCTCTTATACCCCCACCGTTTTCCATCATTTCTCTATCTTTTTCTTCTCTACATTCGTCGCACTCACTTTACCTTCCTTCGTGTTGCTCCGAAGTCACCTTTGCTTTGCTACTTGGACAAAGTTCATGACTCCAATACTGAAGAAAACATGGTGTCTGCCGGGTTTTCCGCCCGTTTTGCCTAATTGTTTCTCTATTATTGCTCACCACCACTTCGTTACTTCCATCTCTTTCTCTCTCTCTCTCTCTTTCTCTTTCTCTGATATTTGAGAACTCTGGACAGAAATGAGAGACAGTGGAGTTCATATTCTATTGCCATTTGCGCACCCTCGCGGTCCTATTTGACACTCTGATTCTCGCGCGTTGGTATACTGACCAATCAGACTCATTGGCTATTTTATTTTACTCGGCAAATTCTCTACATATTCAATTTTTCATAGATAATTATGTTATGTATATACATTTTGTCAATTTTTTGAGATGCAGTGAGTTTTTTTGTATCATATGAAAGCTCGCTAAAAAAGTGTGAATAAGAATCATTGTTTCATATGAAGAGTTGGAATGAACAAAAGCATTTGAGTGTGTCGGGATATACTGGAAGATATGACAAATGTTCCTTTGATCTTCGCGAGCTTTTGTTTTGCATCGGCGCCTCAAGCGTTCTCGAGGGAATGATTCATATATGTATATATTCCCACGTACAATAACTATATAATCCCACGTTAGGGAACGGTACTGCAATAAATTACTAATCATTTTAATTTGGATGAGATGTTTTTCAAGTTGACGATTGATTCATATACCAAAATTAGTTAATCACTTTTTCCCCTCAATTCTGAGTCTTGCCGTGCTGCACTCGTCATGCCCACATTGTATTTCACACACATTTTTGTTGTATAGTATTAGCAGAATGATCGATGAAATTCAAAAGTTGAACTGTATCAGATGAGTTAAATGATTAGTATTGAATATAGTGCGATTATACAAAAGTATACTAAAAATATGACCTCAGGCGGGAACTTTGAATGTATATATTACACACACAGCTGCGACTGCGCGCGCATAGTGAAATTATGAGCATGCGTTTTCATGTCATATATACATACATACATACATACATACATACATACATACATACATACATACATACATACATACATACATATATATATATGTGCCTGATACATGGAGAAATATTATATTATGGAAAATCAGAGTTGAATTGTGTTGATACTCATCATTAATCGTTTACACAATCCATATTCTTTGTATAAATAACTCAAGTATTGCGAAATAATTTTACGTTTTAGGAGACTGCGAATCCAGGTAAAAAAATTTCATTCAGGTTTCCCATCACAGACCAGGCAAGAAATATCATTGCACAATAACCTCAAACATTCTTTGTATATCCACAGTGAAATGTCCAAGTATATACAACTTGCAAATGTTACAACTAATTATGCGAAACGAATGAATCACTTGAGTAATAGAATATTCGGTGAAGTTTCCAGAGCAACTAAAAACAGATCAATGAGGGTTGTCAAGATTTTCAGTGAGAAGCCGATCAACAAACGACCAGAAATTGTCGATTATTATCCTAGACACCCAGAAATTGGGACATTGATGAAACACTTGCGTAGTTACGGACTTTACAGAGACGAACATTTAGATTTCGCCGAAGAAATTGAACGTTTGAGAATATTGAGAGGAAAGAAACCACGAATAAGAGTATCCCAAGGATCAAAAAAGAAAGAAGCGGATAAAACAGATAATACAAATTAGCAAATCATGATTTCTTATCCTTTGTACATTATTATGGAGCACATATACATCGTTTCTGTAATAGGTATCCCATGATTAAATGATATTCTCCTTCTGAAACTTCGAGTTGTTACGTATATTACAGTTCTTCTTTCACATCTTCTAGTGTTCTTTCTGCAACATTTCTTGTTTGCTTCCCCTTAGACCTATTCCTATCTTTCATGTATTTCGATGATGATCCAGAATCACCTTTTTCCCCCAGACACGAATCTCCCTCGTTCAAAAGTGCATACTCTGAACACAAATGCCTGGAATGACAAACGAATATTCAAAATTAACAATACCACGGCTATTTCGATTCATTCGCTTTGCCGCCCTCTTGATTCCTCACGTTTCTAATGATACTGTTCCTTGGAGTTTGTTATACCACTCTTCAATGTCGGACTCGTGCTTTTCCAACAAGTGTTCACATTGTGTTTTCAAATTGGTTATTTCTGCCGAAGGCTTATCCCAGAGTTCGTAAGGAATGCCAAGTTCAACTTTCACGCCTTTGTTCCTGTGGACCCAATTAATGTTTGTAATGAAACATACTGAGAAAGCATTGGGGAACATACTTTATAGTAATGGATAAGAATGAATGTCATACTTGAGACCATGCAAAGTTTTAAATGTCTGACTCATTCCTCTGGCAAATCTCGTGCTATCATCACGTTCTTTATGAATATTATACTCCAAAATTCGGTCACATACGTCCTCCAATGATTCTATAAGTCGCAACTCTCTATTTTAAAGAAAAATATACATATATACATATAAATCGGATGAATATTATATTGAAGAAATTCTGATGCATTCACTCAAAATATCTTACGATTTTTCATATTCTTTTTCCTTGCTTGGTGTAACATCGTCAACCGAGTAACCAATTTTTAAAACGTCACGAGTTTTTCCTGTTTCATCGAGTCTCAATTTGAGTTCAGTTGCAAGCACTTTGCACGCTGTAAAAATATGAAAATTTATTCACTTTTGGAGATTTACATGTGATTTTTATATTTGGATTGATGATTTATTGACCTTCACATTTGTTGGCATATTTGACACCCTCAGCTTCTTCTGGATCAACACAAACCACATTAGTAATCACATATAACCACAAAAATAAAGACCAAAACATCCTGCGATGATGTTTGTAAACTAAATCAAATACAAATCGAATCAAACTTTCCTGTATAGAATTCGTTTATCAAATTATTCGGATAGTTCTATAATTGATAATTTTGTTTTTGTGTGAACTCTTCACTATGGGACTCATAGAAAATCGTACACCTCATATCGTTTAAAACGTAGATACAAAGATGGCGTTTATGTATGCGCGTGTGTGCGAGTATAGTTATTGGGTATGTTTAGACCAACTCAACGTTGAGCAACGTTGAGCATCACAAATAGCGGCCGGTCAACATAATTTGGTGAGCTTGGTGGGGGAAAATAGCGTTGAGTGTTGACCATGTCAGGCTGGACACGTTTAGTCAACGCAAGAGAAACCAAACCTGTTTCGTTTGTGCGAAGCGTGCGGAACGTGTGTAGATAAAAATCAATAAATGAAAATGGTTATAAACATTCTGCTGGATGAAGTGATGGATCCGGTGGATGAGAGCGTCACGAATATTTGAATGTTTTCAACTTATCAACAATCAAAACGAAATTCGTTACATGAATAGTCGAGAAAGGTGCACTTATGATGATACTCGCATGAATAAATATTAAACGAATTTTACTTGTTTTTAATACAACTATATTATTCATAGAAATGTTCAATCTGCAGGTATAGATTCAGTCTTCCATAAATGAATAGCGAGAAAATGTAGTGTTAACCATGAAAAGACATTGAAAGCCATAATATTTGTATATTTTTGTACACTTAAATTGACGATATCATAGAATAAATACGATCAAATGCGAAAAATAAAGTCTCCTTAATCTTTTCTCCAACCACATATTGCTATCTTATTTCTCCAATCAATCGTTGGCAATTTCTTTTGGTTTTTTTTTTCACTACTGTAGAAACAATATAAATCACACTCTGAGGACGTTTCAAGTCCTTAGCAAGTACTCAGTTTAGTACGATGAATGGTTTTTTACATGACTTGATTTTCTTTCATATTATCGTGTCACTTGGCTTGTTACTGGTCAAAATCATTCGAGATTGCTTTTTAGCCTCAACTTCAAATTTCAAATACTGTAACAATTTGGCGCCGCAGTTCAACGGTGCCGAACTAATTAACGCAAACACATGCGTCGCAAACGTGTCCAGAATCAACTCTTCTCAACGTTGAGCAACACCGATCAACCTTTGCTCAACGTTGAGTTAGTCTAAACACACCCATTAATTCATAGAGAATCGGGTTTACACTCTATAATAATTTATATGAAGTGGTGAGCAAGAAGATTTTGAATACTATGAAAATTTGTATTTTACTAAACTGTTGTCTGTCACGTGACCAACAGTTTGAATATATATCGCCAACTTGTATTGTAGAGGCGTGACAGTCAATTACCACTGAAGTTGGCCACACGGGTTGCTATTAGACTCCCCACATTTCAAAATGTCACTATGGCGAAGATACAAATTTCGATGTGTAACTCATCGAATTTGTTAAAATTAATTGTGG
>JAPYZF010000620.1:0-26807 GCA_030523045.1 Meteorus cinctellus | reverse complement strand
GTATGAGAGCGAGAGAACGTCTAGGTATAAAGTAGGAGTTAGTCTAAGACCACCAGGACTAGAGTAAGGACCTGTATGTTTCACGCTGGTCGAATAAACTTATTATATCTTTTGTTAATAAATAATCCTGTCTCCACTGAAAATTAATTACAGTAGTATAATCCGTAAAATCTATATCTACTACATAATTTACAGAAAAGTAATATTTTATTGATTCTAAAGCGTAACTGAAATGAAATATATGAAAACAACATGATTCAGTAATTGTATTGTATCTTTTTGCATAATTTCTATGCCTTTATTTGGGACTGTCAAAGAAACAGTAGAATTGGTCATTGATATTATTCCTTCAACTGCCAGGTCCGTTCAATTGCTGCATTCTATGTGTTTTAATGTATCATGCAATTATTCTATATTATTCCTATATATACGTTTGATATGAGGATGTTGGAAACTTTTCCGTAATGAGAGTACAATCTGCCGAGAAGTTTATTGGAACCCTCACATAAGAAAATTCTTATAACTATCAACACAATGTCGGCATTTTAATCTTTGCATATATTTATGAAATAGAATTATCAAAAAGCAATCTTCGGCCAATGTTTTCCACTACCTCTCCACTCTATAGTCCGATAACATATTGGACATGTAATTCATGGAAAGTGAAAGATGAATGAAAAATTGTTCGGATAAAATGAATCAAAATTCAATACTTTATCAACAATCTTCATCACCAAAGAGTTTTCATAATTCCCAGGCAACAAGAAGATTCAAATTTTGGTATGTGTTAGCATCTTCATTGAACAACAAGTAAACTACAGATCCCGTCAACTACATTCGAATGACTCATTAAACAAAATACACCAGGTGGGAGACTCCTATTCTAATAATGGAAAAAACGGAAAAGAGCGATTGACATCCATTGGAATTGCATGCAATCATCAAAAAAATGAGTCGTCATACTGAGCTAAAGCAAACATTTCACCACGTACCACAAGTAACACAGATCTCCTGTGCAAAAATTCTGCATAATGCCATCACTTTGCTACCGCCAAATCTCTCACTCTCTCTTCCTTTTTTCTTTCTTTCACCCACCTCCTGTTATAACCATCTGTACATACACATTTAAAAGCTTTTCACAAAACGAACGGATTTTAAGTGGGCCGTTATAGAATGGAGCGGGCAATTAAAAGAGTTACGTCTTGATTCGCAAGCGCTGGTGAGATCCGCTTTCCGCTATTCCCCCATTCTGCTTCCACCCCACGCATTCACTCTCGCTTGCCCACACTCCAGCACAATTCATCCCTCACTCATCCCCCTCTCTACGAATGGGAAAACGTCAACGGCGCGATAAAACGTTACGACTACGTTTCTGTTATTTTCTCCAACGCGGATCATGACAGCACCAGTAGTATGGCGCTTGCACAGTTTATGGTGCTTCCGCTATGGCGGACTGTATATTTCTCGCTTTCATCTTTCTTTCTTTCTCTTTCATCGTTTGCTCATTCGCTTGTACTCATTGCGCAACACTCAAACCCAACAAAACCAACTATCACCATCGTTTCTCTTGACAAAACCCCCGGGCTTATACTGCACACAGGAAGCTCTTCAGGAAAGACGTAAAGAGAGCAAGGAGAAACGAACGATTTGTCGTTCGTGCAAAATGCCATAACGAAGTAATGTCGTTGAATTCACTCTTTACTACCTCACAAAATGTTCATAGTGAACATTCTTTGAGTTGAACTAATCCAATCAGACTTTGAACGGTTGCAAAGGACATTGTTTGCCCAACCATTCATGTATATATCTGTATGAATTTATATGTATGGCGTATGTGTGCTGTGTCCACTACATGCCAATTCGCATTTCGTACCTTTGGATACTTCAACAACAACCAGACCTGGTTCAACTTCTTGGCGGCTTGCAGTATGCTTTCTCGTTCCTCCCCTCCTTTAGTGAAAACTTGATACGTTAACCCAGCCAATCAAAGTTTGAGTTTCAGTAATCTCAACACCAAATAGTCTGTTTGCACGTTACATGTATTGATGTTTGTCTGACGGTATATGTGGAGATAGACAACGAAGAAGGGGCTGGAGAGTGAAGTCACTTGTATGTTCGTACCACGGCCATCACAAACTTCAGTTGATTATTGGTTTTTGTGAAATATATGATTTTTCGGTACCATGCGAGGATGCAATTGCTGGTTGAAAATTCTCATGAAGTCTCTGTATCATCGCTGATTAGAGATTCCATTCGAATCTAAACGGATTGTTTGCTACAGCTGTCGTACATCAGACTGTTATCAAAATCAAATGAATATTTTGTATTAAACATTCATCATAAACAGGAAATGCATTGGCAGTGTTAACGAGAGGACAGAAAAGCTGAAATTGAATACAGAATTCAGTATTTGATGCAACAACCGGAAGCAACAATCGATAGAATTCATCGGTATCAAACTAATGACTTTTTCTTCACTGGATAAATATATAATTATCAGTCCTAATTATATTTCAAAGCTTACATCTTCTTTGTAAATTTATCCATACACTGTTTTTCGGAAAAACCCTACATTCACAATCCCTGAGATTTGAAATTCACGAACTTCTCGAGAAGCTCCGGCAACAAGGTAACCAGATAATTTTCATGAAAATACGTTTGATCTCACCTATGACATGAAATAAAAAACCTTTTTATGCAATTAGTTCTCATAGGAACCTATCTTAAATACTTCAAACTTTCATCTTTCGTTCCACCGAATTCAAATTAATAAATTTTCTCTGACACAGAATATCATTACCATTATGAGCCGCAACTTACATAATTCATCAAAATTTAACCACCTCAAAATATTAACCATGATTAACAATGTCTTCAAAAATACAAAATACGTAGAATTAATGAGTGTCAAAAGCTACATAAACGATACATAAACTTCACATTTACCCAAATACTTGAAGCATATATTAAAGATATTCAAGAGCGTTAATAAAACCGTCTGAAGACCTAATTGGCCGTTGGCCAGTGAGCAAGGTCGAGACCCAATATACAATGAGACACTTGGCATTTTCAGTTTATAACATACCTAAAAGCGTAGATGAATAGATCCAAGGGTATCCACTTGGTTAAACAGAGTTCGAGAATGAGACGAGATCAGTTAATGCGAAGAGACAGAATAGACATGAAAAGAAACGGAAAAAGATATCCACGTACATGGCCCAGGGGCCGATACTGCGTATACTACTGTGTTACTACCCACACACACACACACCCACCCGCGCAACAAATACACACCCACAAACACACGCACACTCATCAATGCATAAATACACACACGAATATACGCAAGCCGCTTCTCTTTGCTTGTGGCTCGTGCGCGCATTCGCAATCGGCAACATGCATATGCAAATTTATTCCTGCCACATCAGAGTATGTGTCCCGATGGTCGCGGCCACGTACGACATGACCATGTATATCTCTATATATGAAGAGAGTGTGTAAGAGTGGGAGAGAGTGGAAGAGAGTTGGTTTGCTATACCTTTGGTCGTGTGCTAGAGCCGCTGGCAGAGAGGGTCATAAATTAAATGATGTAAATGCTCTGTCCACCCGCCGTCTGAACCGAGACAACCCTCCGATCTCCACTCCACGCCTTCATCTCCCTGTATTTGACTAACTCACGTCCTTGTGTATATAGATATATATGTATGCATACGCGCAGATATAGATATAAATATATTTCCTTTCTCGTTGTCGTTCCCGCGCGCTCAGTCGCTTGCTTTCCACTTCAGTCCACAAACGACCAGTCCACCTGACCAATTATAATTATCTGCGGAGCATGCACAAGCTTTTGCCGTGGCGAATAATAATATTGAAATATACATTATGCGTTTTGCTTCATTCGTCTTTTTTTTCCCGCTTCCTGTTAATGTTTTTATTTATCAACTTCCCGACGAAGGAAGTTATTGTAATGACCGCGAAAATCGATTTCTCGATAAGTCTTGACATTTAAATGTCATCTCAACAGTTTTTACATATTTTTAACTTGTAGTCTGTATGTGTATGTGTGTGGACAAGATTTTTTATCGTACGATTGTGTATAAACTAACGGTGTGATTTGGATGGTCAACGATGGAATCGATGAAACTTGCGGTAACTCACAGCTCATTAGATTCTAGTCCAATTTGAGCGAGTAGTTATCAAGTTTTTGAAAGAAGCATAATTGATTACGTACTTTACGAAGGACAGAAATTTGCGGACGATTCGATGAGCGACAAATATATATCTCTTACATATAATTACATGTATATATGTAAACATAAAATTATAATTTATCGCGTATTATGTTTTCGATTCATAAAACACTTTAGATTGAAGTATTACATCTCTCATTATTTTTCCATGTGATATATCGATCGATTTCATGTATGAAAAAAACGATACCGCAACTAAGTACCGCTACACGCTACCCACTGTGAGCCCTGGGCACTGCTAACGATGGGCACCCTACTCGCGAGCGAACGTAACGAGCGAGCAGGACAATTTTACTTGTTAATTTCTTATTTTGATTGAGACGTGAAGATTTTTGGTGGATCTATGAAAGCGGTTGCGGAGGATTTTTTTGTGACAATACTTATTGATAGTAAATGGCCTTCTACTATAAATCAATGCATGTTGTGATCTTACGCCGTTACTCCTTTCTTGTATTCATATTTTATTATTACGCATGATTTTTACATCGGAGTCGGCGAGATTTGGTTGTACCTTATAGCGATGGCTCCCGAATCTTCACATTTTTCTTTTCTATTCGTTATTTTAATACTTTTCCGATACAATATTCATTTGTAATCTTCATCATGAATGTAGAAAAGTAATGTTCCATAGAAATTGAGTTTCTAACGGAAGATGAAAATGTTTCAATTGAAAATTGTGCAGTATTGATTCAAAGGTAGAATAAAGCGGATTCTCAATCAGGAATTTGTTGACTTCGAAAGAGTTGATTGGTTTGTTTCCTTTCTCAGAAAGAAACTTATGTTGATAAAAAATGATATTAAATACCCTAATGAAAACAATCCGGTTTCCTCCCGACTTGAGGCCAGAAATTGCGAGGTGGCGAGCGCTTCTAGCATGCATAATGGCATTCTGAATGGTTCTTTGGCAGCCCGCCGGACTGGGCCGTAAAGTTTTTTTCATGCAAATATCATTACACATTCGGTTTTTTAGTTTGTTTTTTCAAAGAGTTATTGTTCGTAGTCAAATATTACCCTCAAACTACAAAAGTGCTGGGCACAAACGTATCTTTAAGGGTCTTTTATCAGCCAGCAGTCGATGCACGCTGAAACATCTTCTGCACAAAGGGAAGATTCAATACAAGTTTTTCCACGATTTCAATTTCGACATTGAATTAATGTTATATATTATTCACGATAATGCCGGTCAATCATTGAGTGGAAATATGTTCCACATACACATGTATCTTATGTTAGTATATGATCAACGAAAAAAGAAGTTTCTTATGCGGCAAAACTTTCAGTAATCGACTGAAATTACGAAATCAACTTCATCGTAATGCACAACTGAGATAAACTGAACCATTTCATACTGAAAATTGACATTTCAAATTCTTTATGAAGTGAATAATATGAAGCCTCATTGTTGGAATATACGGCCCAATTGGCAACATTCACAAATGACTTTGCGGAATGTAGGAAGAAAAATGACAAAAGCGGAATCATATTCAAAAGTTTTCTGTAACATCGAGATTACGGATCACCTCGTAAAATAAGCTATTGGATTGGATATGAACACAGGTCAAGATTTTTCTCAAAAATTCAATGTCTAAAGAGATAACACGCACACCATGTGTGGAAAATCCGGAAAGTCACTGTCCTTCATCAGATCTCAATTATATACTCGTATGTCTAAGTTACCACTACAACAGCAGGGCATTGGAAATGATTTTGGAGGGCGATATTCTGAGCAACACCATCAGCTCAGCCAGAAATTTTTGATTAAAAATGTGATGATTCAAATATTTCGTTGAGAAGTCTTCACGCGTCATTGAAATACTGAATAATTTTCTCATTGTGAATTGCTCCTCACACAAAAACTTATCGCACGCTTCATTCGTGCATAGATGACGCGCATGGCCACTTTGATCTTATATAGACGAAAGAACGAGTGTTATTTACCAGGTAAATGAAGGAAGACGGAACGTTATATACCTTTCAATATAATGAGATGCGGTTCGGGGTTTGATCGACACCGAGTCAATCGTTGTCTCGTGGGAATTTTCTTCACCTTTTTCAAATAAAACTGAAGTCGTTGGAGGTTCTATGCCGTATTTTTCGTTCTCTATCCCTCTGTTCTCTTTCTTCCAACATCGTGGAATATCATCAAATCACGATTTTTCTCTCTGCCTCATCATGATTCTCACTGCTCTTTCCTATCAACCATTATGTAGTGATGAGAAGAATATTGGCTTCGACTAAAATCTGATGTCATCTATGAATAATTCCGAGAAATATTCAGGTTCCAATTTCCTAAGTAATCGAAAGAATGTGAAATTTGTAATCAGTCATTATCATCACCAATTTTCAGTCATTCATAGATATTCGACAGAACTGTTATGATTATTTTATGTCTCAATCACCTTATTGAGCCTAAAAGAATTTTATGGCATAAAAATGCTCTACAAATTGGATGTGAAAACAACTGAGTAATTCTGTCATGATTATGTTGTATTCCATCAAATATGAATGGAAACATTTTCGGTGTGCTCTAGTTAGATGAAAATTTCAATCACAAGTTTTTCGTAAATTGAGATTCATGGCTTGAGAACTGTCAGTTTCCATAATGAATAAAAATCGAAAGTTTCCGAAATGAATAATCTCAATCGGATAAAGATAAAAACACGATATTTGAGATGCTTTTGCACTTCATTCTTCTTCATTTCATGAAAAAATACGGTTATTCATTTTTAAGCTGCTTGTCACACGAATCACATCGATGTGGGCCAACTTGAACCGTTTTTCGGTGAATGTGAAACAGAACGTTGATTGAATGCAAACAACTAACGTACTAGTTATTTAATGCCTCCACGTAAAATCTTCCGCGACCGAGAAAAAGGAAAAAATTATGATCACTTTGGTGGTCAAAGGAGATGTGAGCCAATATCTACATGATTTGCACTTCATAGTGACTCGTTCATTATATTTCTCAACACTGATGCAACTTTACTTATTAAAAACCATCTCACTTATAATTAATTAATTCCGGATTTATTACACCAATGCAGAAAGAGCTTAATGACACTGAGACCAATAGAATTGTTGCATATCTTCCGATGTCAACGGATGAATACCCGAAATAACTCTGTACGAGAAAAGCTCACCGTAAATATCCAAATATCTTGTTGATATCAAGCCATTTGTATCTTTTCCTAAGTGTAAAACATACAAACAACTACGTTCGTTCAACAGCACAAAATTCAATTGAATTTTCGAGTCCTATCAATGACAAACTACGTGCTCTGAATTTCTACTACTTTATAATGATCCAACTTTATTTTCCTATTGAGTTAATCACGTGAAACTGCGATGAAATTTGAAGACCCGAGAACTAGTTCGCCAGAATAAATTTATCAAAACGCCATGATACTCACATCGATGGACACTTTGATATTTTCATTTTACAGCAGTTGGAAAAACATTCATTAAGTAATAATGTAAACTCTATTTTTTTGATTACTTATTCGAACTCTCCACAACTAATTGATACTTTGAATTCATTCGATTCTTTTCTTACTATACGACATATCTCCTAATCATTATGAATTATGCTCGACAAATAAAAGATCATTAAAACTATTACAATGACAAAAAACTTTCTCCAACTTCCTCTTTTTTGTTTTCTCCTTTTTTACTCTTATATTTATAACCTTACGGATAATAGTAATAAATATTGCGTTCGGATTTCACCCTGCCCGAGTAGCTCCATTCTCATCGCGTCCAAAGTGAGAAAGAAAATGTAACAGGCGCGTGGATGGGTGGTGTGGGGTAGGTGGTGTATTCGCCTGGGTCATGGAAATTCCGAACACGATCCCGACCCGAGTTCTGGACATCTCTCTTTCGTTATCGCGCGCTTTTGCTCGATATTCACCGAGGGTTGGGGAGTTGCGCGCATGAAAAACTCGAAGGGATGGAATAGATCCCCGATGTGAAAGGGACAAGGGAACGCGGGGGAAACACATCGAAGCTTCGGATCCGGCTCACGCGCCCTCGTTCGCTTTAACCATGAAGCGAGCGACCAATGAAAATGTATCGACCATAAATTACGTCCGTCGAACGAGCTACACGTTATATAGACAATCGTCCAGTGTGTGAAACTTCCTTTTTTTCACTCCTCTCTACTCAGCCCTTCATCACTGCCATCGACCATTCACCTTTTGATATGACCATTCCAGAATGAAATTAACTTCACCTACTTTTTTCGCCGTCGGTTCATTTTTAATGGAATACAAGAATTTGATTTTTAGAATTCGTTTGTTTTCCATGAGAACGGAGCTGCGTCGAAATTCTTTCATGTGAACGAGTATGCCAATTTTATTCAAGTCTCATGTCAATGCAAGAATAACTTTTCTCCGGAATCAGCAACAGAATGGAATAGGCATGAGTAGCTGGTCTTCTATCTTTCGTTTGCATACGTTCAGTACAATGCTGAGTGACATGAAATTTTCCGAAATTTTCCGAACACAAACATGAAAATGATTACAAGATTTTTTTTTTCCAACAGACAATGAATCCAAGCAGCGGGAAACGTTCCATCATGTACTTATTGTTGGAAAAATACAAAGAAGCTGAAATTTTGTACAAATTTCCAAAGTGTATTGAAGTTCAAGCGAAGCAAGTCAGTTAGTAAAAAGGTACAGATCCGATTTACAATTGGAAAATAATTTCTGGAATCTAAAATGTTCGAGAGAACTTTTACTTGTGATTACGGTTTTGATCCTTGAATCAAACGCAATGCAAATCGATAAGCGAATTCTGAGTCTTTGGGAGAAGACACCTGTGTGCTCATACTCTTGACCTTTTGCTAGAAACTTTATTTATTCTTTTATTTATATGAGTATATATGAACATCCACATCAAAAATTTTCCTTCGTGCGGCAGAACCTTTTTATCAAACATTATATTGATATTTGAACACGACAGAGCCATCAAATACATACAATGACAAGAAGTAAATCAATCAACCCAATGGGAATAACGGATACGATGCGAACAACTATTCACCCTCATATAGAAGCCAATGAAGAAAACAACACAAGAACCAGCACCTCTTACATAAGACCAATCACGTTCCATTGGATCAATCATCAAATGCCAACCGGTACATTCGCACATAACAAGTCCTGTATCCAATATTCATATTAATAAATTCAATTTTTAAAGATAGAAATAGAACTCTTATATTGAGCTTGGAGTAGTGCTATCGGCGGTTAAAATCCAAGTTGGACCCAACTTTTCTTTTGTCATGTATCCTGTATCATGTTACTTGGGATCATTCATCAATCATGATTCATCTATTCAATATCTTCAGCTGAAATTCGACTATTTTAGTAATAGTGCACTCACCTAACGCACTTGGTAAACGATCGTATTCATGAACCACCATGCACATGTTTACATCAAAATATCCATTTGCTTATTTACAGTGTATGTGAATACATTTTCACATGAATTGCACGATGATTCCACTTCTCTACTCCTCCCTCGTGAATATGACAACACAAACTAACAAGTTGTATCCAGAGTCCATTATCTTTCCTATTCATCTGAAAGAAAACGTACACGAGGAAAAATAATAAATAAATATATAAATAAATACAAAATAAAATAACCTGTTTTCCATTTACCGAGAGAAAGAAATTCTGATTGAGACATATTGCAAATATATGTATAAACAATACCCAGAATCGTTCAATCTCCTTTTTCTATATATGATGTGAAAAATGAAGTAAACTGTCTTGCAAGTATGATTTTCCAATGGGAAAACTCGTGAGAAAGGAAAGACATAGGAAAATCGATTCAAGATATTGCCTGTGCGACGTATTCGCGAGGGAAATTCACTCGTTTCGCTGACGTAAGCTGAACGAACTCTTGTCTCTGTCTCCCACTAACTTTCTCTTTCTCTCTCTGTGCCCCCCCCCCCCCCCCTTGCTCTCTCTTCTTCTCTCTCGATTTCGCTCTTTTCTCTTGCTCTCCCTATTTCCCTCTTCTCTACCTCACTACGCGGATGTGCAGATTGACGGACAGCCACTGGCCCATGACATGGAACACGCTAACTCGCACAACGAGAATCGTGCTTGCCTTGCAAATCTCTAGCGCAAAAGCGCGACCCCATATCAACCCCCTTCTATCCGTATCTCTCACCCACTTCTAGCACACAACTCGGCCCTATCACCTTGTGCAATCGGGGAAAAAAAGAATGAAAAAAATAAAAATGATAATAGTACATTGGAAAATTCTATCTTGTCGCGGATGTCAACGCTTGCTCATTATTGATGAAGGATATTCTTCATATCAAAATCACTTTGTTCATTGAAGGAGCTGCTGAAAAGCTTTGTAATGTTCTGCAATTGATTGAATAAAATTTCGGGCGTTATGATGCTCTACTTCTGATGATTGATACATCATTTTAGCCCCTTTCAATGCTGTTGAAATGGCCGTTTCCATGTTTTATATTCTCATGACGTTAATAAACAAACAAAGATTCAATCACGATATTATTCTCCCTTTGAAAGGAAAGTAGACTCGAGAAAAAGCGCGTATTTTTACGTTTGATGTAACAATGTCCGAGTTTGTAACCTCGAAGAATTTCGAGTTGTTTTGCAAAACGGGTCAGAAATTTGAACTCTCGGTGCAGATATGGTGAAAATGACAGTTATACAGGTTTGAAACAATCAAAAAATACTGTGACGGGACTGCAACTTCATTCCGCGGGCAGAAAGCGATGGGTTTTTGTCCGGCAACAGTCGCATTCGTCTGAGATTGGCTAGTTTCGATTGGCTCAACAGGCATTGGAACCTGCACCTTCAAGTTATATGAGAAAAATATTATTATAAAATATATATATATATATATGAATTGGAAAATTGATAAAAGGCAGATGTAATAACAGCAACATGATGAAACGAGAAATAACGTCGAATAATCACTGGCATTTGGGAATGGTCCTGAGAAAAAATACCACGGACAGCCGGTGGGTATTGTTGCGACAGCGGTCTTTGGGGATAAAACACTATGGCTGGCGCAATTAAATATGCAAAGTGCATCCCCTTTTCGTCCCTTCTCCACCCTACCATTCCACCCCTGCTTCAATCTACACGCAAGAATGAAAGAGCGTGGCAAAGCGAACGAGAAAATAAAAAAACAAGGACGAGTGAGAGGAGGATAGAGTAAACATCTGCGAGAAAATCCTGGCGTTTCCCGAGGCTCTCTAACCCACAGAGGGTTTCTCACCCACCCAGCAACCCTCTTTACTTTACCCGCGACCCCTCAACATTATCGTTCTATCTTGCTCTAACGCGCTTTTCTTAACCACGGCGTGCAATCAAACGTGCATTAATGATGCAAACGACGATGATTCTCGCCCTACTGGGAATATATATATAATTCTGACGATTCTTGTGTTCGTTGAAGGAAAAAGAGAGAAAAAATTGAAATGGACGAAGGAGGTGAAGAGAAATAAATTTATGAGAATTTAATGGTTGATGTTCCGATTGAATACGTCATGCTGTGAAAATACCAATAAAATCATGAATACGATATGAAATAAACAATCGTTATAATTGGGGAAGGAAAATTAATTTAAAATGGGAATAAATATGAATCCGAGTCGGATTTGAATGATATTTTGAGGACAAATAATTTGAATCTTAATTATTAGTTAGATCAGTCCTTTTCATCACACACAAAAGAATTTGAAAATGGCCCTATGTATTTTCTTCAGGTGGATTATGCATTCCGACTAGCAACACCCCGATCTAATTGGAATATCAAAGACGTTGGAGCATCGCAAAAAGGTGATGGGAGGAATCAATAATCAATTATGTTTGTACTGGATGAGAATGAGAGTGGGTTTCTGTCGAAGGAGAATGACTGTGGAATCAATTGGATCACCCCGAGGTGTTTTCTCTTTCTTTAAAGAAATTTGTTGGAATATTGCGAAACGTTCTTACCTTCACTCTGAATTAGTTTCGATTGAGCAGTTTCGACTTATAAACAAAGTACAGTGACGTTAATTTGAACAATTGAACTCCCGACATCCATCTAAGTGATAGAATTGTCTCAAATTGTTTGATATTCAACGGGTAATTTTCTGCGTGAACTTTCAGCGTCCACAACAAATTTGCAGCTTCTCGGTGCGCTACTCATCTTTTGATTACAGTACTCAACTTTCCATGGAATTGATCACTCGTGGAATTCAACAGACTTTGAGCGACCAAATGCCTTCACTACATGATCAACTATTGACAACACTTTATGGTTTTCCATGATAATGCGAACATGAACATTGCACAGATTCGGGATCCGAAGAGGTGCAACTCAAAGCTATTCTCGAGTTCGATTGTTGTTTATGTAGGAAGTTGAAATAACTTTAGAACTTCATTTTGTTCATCGTGAAGTTTTAGTTGGTGATGTGAAAGTTTCATACAAGCCTTTCGCAGATCTGGGACGTGCTTGAGTAATGAACATTCCATAGTATCTCATGAGACTTTTTATTTTGGCGCGAACTTTTTTCCCGTGATATTTCATGCATAGTCTTAGTTCAAGTGTTCTCACGTAATAAACATAGAAATTCACATCTGCATGTAAAAAATAAAGTATGTTACCTTGATCTCACATAATCAACAAGTTAATTTGATAATCATGCAACCATCGAGTAATTTCGTTAACGAGTTTGGTAAACCTATTTCTTTGTGTAATTATAATGTTCACACAACAATTTTCGGTTGGAAAAAAGTACAAAAAATCAACAATAAAATTCTTCTATTTCCTTATTTTATTATTTTATTTTCCTCAAATTTGTTTTAGATATTTGCAAATAAATGCTATTGCACAGAAGCAGAGAACTAATTTGCGGAAAAAAAGGGATGGAGTTAGAAGAGACAGAAGAATCAAATTGAATAAGAAAGAGTAGAAAGAAAAATGGTGGAGAAGTGAAACTGACAGGAATTGCTATTGGATGGTCGAAATTTGAAAATGCTCGGACCATTAAACATTGAATGGGAGGATCCGACCGATGATAAGTTACATGCAGCCGTAATTCGGCGAGTGATCGAGAATATTCCAAAGACATCGCTGTAGGACAAATCAACACAGTTACAAAGAATAGCGTACTAGGATTTTTTCCGTCACTGCTATTACATACTTCAATTTCGTAATTCAGTTGGCCAGTTTTTTTTTTTTGCCCAATGTAAATTCAATTCCCGACGCAATCTAGAGTTCCAACTCAGACAGGAATAATATTTGAAAATGATTTTGTACGTTTTCATCAAATCATCATAAGGGCGTTCACACAAGAGCAGCTGTGCATCGGTACGTCCATTTGATGGAAAATCAAGATTTGCTGTCACCAATGTCACCCTAGTGAATAAAAATCAACAGACTACTTATCGAAAGCTGAGAAATGCTAATGATTAAATTTTCAATAAGCCCATACATATTCACTGATGACCAAAGCAGTAATGGCCGCTTCAGGAATCAATAGCGTGATCGATGAAGAATCCGGAACACGTGGAGTCAATGCGCTGTCTAGTTATCACCATGCGAGCCAGTTGCCATGAGCGCAATGAATTTGGCGGACTCGCAATGATTATCTAATCACCGCGTTACCCGCCAGCGTAAGCGTTAGGGCGGTATTAATCTATTCATCAGCTGATGACACGTTGAAGCTAACCAAGTTTCAACAGTGATAAACGATTGCATATAATGTTTCAAGTTAAAAAGACAAGGATTAGAAAAGATTTCGATAGGAGAAATCAGATGTGCGAGAAAAATCATTCTTGAATAGTGGTTTTATTTTCATGACTACAATTATCTGTTTTATCAAATAATTCATTGCATGTACGGCAGGTTTTCATTCAATATCGAGTGCGACGACGTACTTAACTATGTTGCCATCCTAATGTTCTCTTTTTGTTCATTAGCAGTCTGCGTTTTTTAACCGATCACATCCTATGGTCAGGGCATATCATACATCGGTTCCTCTGCAAGCACCTGAATGCTTCAGCTTGAAACACCATCCCGGCTTCTGGGCGCGGAATTCTATATGGTCGAGCATTATGATAGATAGGCTTGACTTCTTCCATCTGACTACTGGAGGAGGCATCAACTCCACGCCCGCAGTATCGGCGAGGCCTTTTTAGTTGAGGTATATGACTTCATAAGTTATTATAAGTGCTGATTCAACGTGATCAGAAGCACTCATGGACTGGTTCAGAAATATTTGCAGATGATATATGTAGTACAGCAACGCATATCAATAAAAGAATCGATGTCTTGGTCTCAACCTCCACAACGATAATTTGAAGTTACTTGTAGCCTCTTCATTTAAGGGGTTACATGGGCTTCATAATTTCAAAAAATCGATTTTTTTTCATCTTATTAAATAGTACAATATGTTTAGTAGAATATTCTCCCAAAATTTTAAATTGATCCGTGCAAAATTTTGAGAGCTAGATCCTTCGGAAGTTCCGGCCATCATGCCATGTCAGCTTGGCGCGTCGCAGGTATACTTTAGCAGCTGCTCAGCTATTGCTTAATCGATTTTCCCCACTTGCTTTTACTTTCCAAAGGCAAATAAAACTAATTTAAAATATGTTAGTTGGTTGTTGCTTTTTGAGCCACGAGGTTTCTCTTAGTTTATAAAGTTTTTAAGCACTGTGAGTGCTTACAAATTTTTATTTGTAAAATGCATAAAGTTAGTAGATCTGATCGATTAGCAGCTTCAGAGAAAAGATCGATCAAAGAAAAGAAAACAATCCTATAATCCAAAAACTGCTGAAATAGATGATGAATCTTTCACCAGCACGTCGGCGAAAAAACTAAAAAGCCAAAACGAAAAACACGTGCCAGAGGAGGGTAATCTTCAGTACGCGATTATAGACTTTTTTTTCAGTTTTTTCGACATTATCAACTTTTGTGAAGTGTTCCAATATAATAAATGAAAATGAAGAGAACAAAGTGTGTAATGGTAAAGTGGATTTCAAACAGTGCGTAAAATTTGGCCTCGGTTTTAAAATTTCTGTGGAGTGTGAAAATTGTCAGCCTGAATATATTACATCGTGTTAAAAAATCGGTAGATCATACGAAATAAACCGCAGGTTTATTTTTGTAATGCGAATATTAGGCTTATAGGACTTGCCGGATGTAACAAATTCTGTGGATTGATGGATTTAAGTAGGTAATGACTGGACTTTGTGGGTTTATGAAGAACCAGTAGGTTCGGCATACAAAGGACACGCGGAATCACAAACCGGTATTGGAACGAATTAATTTGTATTTGCACCAAAAAGTATCAAAAACTTGCAAACACCGAAGTGTCGACATTGATACAATGTCAGAAAATAAATTCCGGTCTTGTTCAGAAATTTTTAGATTCGTAAATGGTAACGTTGTCATCTCATGATATAACCATATACCTCATTCTAGAGTGTGTTCCCAAATTTGCAAAAATCGCTACAAGTTTGTTCTCGTACTACGAAAGAGTTGACTGACACTGAAGAAATTATTCATGAAAACTACGGGATTCCCTCCCACAGTGGTTAAATCAGTATAAGATATCATCATATTATAGAATGAGGAACAGCATTTGTACCGGAATATTCCGTTTTTATAAAAGAGAAGGGAAACTATATGGCTTCCTGCATGTTTGCAATTGGGATTGTCTCATGGATTTCCATCTTTGAGCTTTTCTCATTTGATTTGCTTCATCAAAGTCACATAACTATAACAATAACACAGTTTTACGTCAACCAAAGAATTCAAGAGAGTAGCATGCACCCGTATTTCGCGCACAGAGATATGTGCGAATATGTGTTACATGATGACATTTACGTCTATATAAGCACGTGTGCTTACACATCACCTGTCCACAGCCTCTACAATTTTAGAAACACATTAAAATGCATGCCTATGTAATATATAGTATATATATCAAAGTATAAACGTCACATACACAAGTGCGTGGAATTTTCGGACACAATAAATCACAATCACCTGTCTACAGCTACACTACACTATATCTGTCGCTTGTATGCTCAGTTCGGATGGTGAAATTTTCTCGTTAACGTCTAGACTTGTGGCACACAATCGTTTTTGCTCGTTAACAAATTTAACAGCTCTTAAAATCCGTACACAATGTCTGCGCATTGAATATTTTCATTCTCTCTTTCTCTCTCTTCGTTTCTCTATTCGCACATTTCCTCTGTTCTTCCTTGACATTTCATCCCTTCTTGATCGCAAGTAGACACAACATTGTCACATTAACCCACATTAGATGAGCACTCATTATTATGGAAGTGCAAACTAAAGTGTGATAATAAGGATTGCGAAGTCCAAATTTCCGGTGAGTGGACCATGTGTTTGATAGAAGAGAAATTGAGTTAAAATGTTTGATGATTGAATATTATCATTGGAAGGAGTGGAAAGACCTCAATAACCATGTGTCTTAACCGTGAGTGATGATGATGATGAGCGAATTCTATAAAACTCAGTAATGGGAGAGCATGAGTTTATAAAGATGCGACTTTTGGGCGAAAATTTCACTTACAATGCACGAGCAGTGACGTGACGATCAAATATGACGATATGACAAATGTATTGTGAATCTGTGGTCTGAATATTTCGAATAATTTCCATGTGGATGAAGAAATCATTATTATCACAGCGATGATGAATTCCAAAACTTAATTATTTTCTTGTTGTACGTTTATGATAATTTTCTCTCCCATGCAGAATTAATTTCTCACTGGATCACCACGCCGTTGAAAAATCTTAGCTTTCAATTGGAACCTGGCCAACAGCCTCTCTAAATGGATATTAAAAGAGCCGAAGACAAACTTAAAATGTTCACTCATGAACAATTCCGATAACTGTTATGCATAAAAAATGTTTATGAACACTAATATTCATGCTACTCGCGTGTTGTCAGGTTGAAATTAATTCTCACAAGATACAGAACGACCAAGTTCATACATATGGAGGGTGTATAATATTCCCAGTTCATCTCTCAATTTTATTTTCTCCCTGTTATTCATGTTACAATTCATAAACATATTTTTATAAATAATTAATTTATTGCATATATCATGAGTATATTGGCTGTAAAAAAAGGTATAGCGTGCGTGAAGTCTGCGAGGTTGGATTGTAGTAGTGGGAACTTCGAGAGAATGAACGGAAAATGAAAGAGACAAAAGGGAAAAAATGAAGGAATTCCAAAGGTGGGAAAAGGAACAGGAGCGTGTGTTACCCTCGTGTTTGCACGATGATATTGACGCAAGATACATGAAGTCTTGGTAAAGTCACGTTTCGTGAGCTTTTCTGAAGTGAGACAATGTGCCTGTAAGTATTCATATGTGCGGGTTGATGCGTGTACGAGCGCATCCAGTAACGTCAGACAACATCTCAATTCTTTTGTAGTTGGACGAGTCATTTTATAATTGGGATGATGTCAACTGGAAGACGGAAATTTACGAACGATTTCAAGTTCTTCTAATCATTTTCATACCCCTTCTCTATTAAAATCAAATTATTTTCGACAAACATATATATTCGAATATTAATGTGAAGAAATTGAGAAAAAAAAAATATTAAAAAGAAAAATTGTCATAACTGAAAAGTAACACTCGCATTCTGAATGAAAAATGAGCGATTTTCCTGCGTATGAGATCTCAACATATTGTAGAATGTATTGGAATTATTCCCAAACTTTTACTTCACGGTTGGCACTATCCCAGTAGTGTAATCACTGGTCTGTAACAGGAGTCATTTAGTAGCAGAACATGTCATCTGGCGTAGCGGTGTTTCTGGATTGGACGGAAATTGAGGTTATGTTTTTATTATATAATTTTGTGAGGTAAAGAAAAAACGGTATTACATTTTGTAACGTTCTGAACAATTTGATTGAAAATTTGTTAATTTAGGTTACAGAATCTAATGCTGTTTCCTCCCAATGTGAGACGACGTGAAACATTTTTTTTTTTTCCAAATCCCTACTATGAATATTAGTATTTGCGGGCTCATACTATAGATGCAGTCAGAAGACAATCTCGGTTTGCGCTTACACGCTCCGTCATAACAAATGGGATTAAACGAAAACGTAAGTTCCGATATTTCGTCGCTGCATTAGTGGAATAGAGTCGGAATTAAATAAATCGGGACCGGCCAACATCGGCATTGAGGAGAATATTCCCCATCAAAGTAAGAAAAAATTGGAGGAAAATTTCTCAGTATTCCTCAATGGAAAACCAAAAAGTCTTCCATTTGTAACGGTTAGTGAATATGATGCGGGGGTGGAACTTTTTCCGAAAAACAAGAGAAATACAGGTAAAAACAAACTCCCCCACGTAATCGATAAGAAGAAGATTTTTCAGTACGTTCTGTAATGAAAATTGTTTTTATTTTGTTCTCCGATAAAAACACAAATGTTACATCAATGAAATCCAATATTTGTGAATGTTGTTCCATTCATTTGTTCTTATATTTCACAATAGCAACACTCGCATTTTTTCCCTCCATCTTTTTCCCCCTATTCACTCATGCCATGTACTCGAGTCGCCGAATTGATGGATAACATTTTCACATTAATCCGATTCCGCGAAAAAAGGTTTGCGAAAGCCTTTTTTTCGCTTGTTTTCAATTTTATTTGCATGCATAGAAGAGAGAGAGAGGGGAGATGCTCTCTATTCTACTTCACACACACACACACGAAAGATCGTTCATGGGTCGGAGTTTGCATCAATGCGAAATATATTTCTACATATATGGAAATGGATAGATGGATGTATATGTCTATGTGGGCTGATGGAAAAGGTTATACTTCGATTCACATATTATTACTGCGGTGGTAATCCCACTAGCGCGCTAAATTTATTCATAGTGCTGGCTAACCCTATTACGAAATTTTATACCGAGTTCTGGAGTCGAGGCGCGCGCCGAGAATGAAATATCGCTCCCTCATTCGCAATGACTCCAACTTTTCCATTTTTTTTTGTCTTGTTTTTTTTTTTTTTCGTCTTTCTGTTTCTATTATTATCATTTTTTTTTATCCGGCAGTTCTCTTATTTTCTTCTATTTCATTTGATAATATCAGCAGGATAAATGTAAATGACAGTTTTTTTATTGAAATAACTATGCATAGTGAACATTAGTCTGATGACTTTTCAACTGAATATTTTCGTGATTATATATCGTATTTGAGAAAAATAAGTTCTCGTCGACGTTTTTGTGATCGATGGCGTTTCCATACATTCAATATTTCTACGTGCGCATATTGAGTAATAATAGCAGCAATAATAACAACAACGAAAATATTGTTGCACTCACCGTCAAGTGGCGTTCCAGCTGGCGTCACTGTATTCAATTTACAAGAAAGGCCACACCTGGAATATTGAACGAAAGATCGATAAATGTATAAATATGGGGCAATACATCATGATCAACCATGTGCATTTTTTGAGAATGAGAAGAATAATGGATAGACAAAAACCGAGAATAAAAACTACCTCTTGTGGCTACTTGGCAAATAATCTCAAAGGAGGCGTGAGGAAGAAAAAGAATACCCTGAAAGAAGTGATACCGAAAATAACAGCAACAGTGGACAATTTTATGTAGAATAATAGTGCGAAGAACAATATCCACAATAATGGCATTCACTGTTTTTCTATCTGAGGAAGGAGATGACCGTTAATAAGAATCTCATACTATCAAACACACTCTACAATCGAAGATGCATCATCATCTCGTGATTCTATGTTCACAGTGGCAATCTATCATTCACTTTGGAGATGGAATCAAGTCAAGTTGCCATTTTTTGCGGTCACCATTTTTGTCTGGGCTCTGTTGTTCTTCAGTACTATTGTTTCTGGAATAAATTCTCCAATTGTTGCTTCGCACCACTTCCCTGAAATTACTAGAAGATGGTTTTAGAATCCGACCATGCTTCCTTTTTATCTTCTTCCTTTTCAATCGTTGATGCCTGCTTTCTGGATCTTTTCGGATTGGAATTCCGTTCAATATGTTCATTTTCATCGATCGATTTTATTTTTGATGGTTTCTGTTTACTCCCGAAATTCACATAGTTCGCAATATATTGGTCGTTCCAACTTTGAATCATGAAAATTGTTGGAAGAAATTTTTTCGTAGAATTATTTCATTTTTATTGGAATTGACATTATTCATTATGATGAAACGTGTCTTTGAACAACGAAATAGCAGAAAAAATGGTACATCTTAATGATATTCATTCATACTTTAGTGCAGCGATGTCTTTCAAAGCGCGTCAAGTGACATCCCCTTGAGAGATTCTTTACACTACGGCAACTTGAAAATATCTCATACTCTACAAAAAATTTCCGCGAGACAAATATTCTTCACCTTCGTGTTGGTACTTCTGTTTATCATTTAGTACTCCCGTAAAACATAGTTTGTTATACATCACTCAAAAAATCATGCGAAGCGAATATTTTAATTTTTGTTCTAAAAACTCAATAGATATTCAAATGAAAGGAAGAAATGGTTAAAAATTATGAATTATATTGTTAATTAGTGGAAGAGTTATCAAAGATTGACCTGTCGATTCGCAAATTAATTTCTGAACAGTCCGGATGGTTGAATTCGTGGTCTATATATTAAAAACGTCTTTGAGCCAAAAGTGTTGCGTTCTCCGATCCACACAAATTCCAATTTGCGTTTTTGTCTCGGCAGTTGAAATCCTCGTCATTATGAGAAATTTATATCAATCAATTGGCGTGACATATCAAGATGATCAATATCACCACAAATTTCATTTCGAAATTTCGCGAAATTTTTCTTTGACATGTGAAGCACCGGACAAGTGACATTTGTGACTTTGAATAAACGTTGCGAAAGTTTTCTTTATCTCAAGTTACCCAAATTTGGATAATTATATAGAAGTGCGGCTCCGCCTATTTTTGGCGATAAACAATCGAAAAATGAAGATATTTACAATTTTTTTTTTTTTTCGAATTGTTCTACTTTCGATACGCAACAAGGAAAAAAATTTAAATTTATTGGAAAAATCACGTATACGATTGAAATATCCGTTAGAAAATCAAAATTTTCATTTTTTGACTTTCCAAACTCAAAATTCTATATGAAATTCCAATTTCTTAATAGTTCTCAGATTTTTATCGGTAATCTGCCGACGAGTAGAGCAAAATCAACAAATAAAATTATTCGATAAGTCGGTTTTTCGATTGTATATGGCCAAAAATAAGCGAAGCCGCACTTCTATATAATTACCCAAATTTGAGTTGCATAACATATTCGTGACACAAAACTTCTATATTCAAATAAAGACCATAATTTAAATACAATTTGAACAAAACATGAAATCAATTTGACTATAGAATTTCCTGAGTTGTGTTTCTGCAACAACGATCAAAAATCAATTATTATTCGAAGTATAAATTTTACTCAAACAAATCTACCTTGTTTCGTGGGGAGATCTTAAGTCCCGATAATCCCTCATTCTTCAAAAAACAATAAAGACCTAAATAATTAGAACCCTGCGTAATCCAAAAATTAAAAAATTACCGAACAATCCTTTTTCTCGCAATCCCGACATTGTTTCCGGTCTGAATCAACTGTAACCTGCCATTATGGCATTTCATGCAATGTATCTCACTGATGCAAAAAAAAAGAAATACGAATAGAACGACTCTAATATACAATATACGTGTTTTCGTCAAGTACTAACATGTTCTCATCATCAAGTACTTCACATGTCTATCA
The DNA here is from genome assembly GCA_030523045.1 of Meteorus cinctellus. Taxonomy (NCBI): domain Eukaryota; kingdom Metazoa; phylum Arthropoda; class Insecta; order Hymenoptera; family Braconidae; genus Meteorus; species Meteorus cinctellus. Next base: position 4,770 of record JAPYZF010000620.1, on the reverse strand, counting down.
CAAATATACATACATATTCAAGCACAAAGGTGTACACATGACGTAGGATCGTGATAGTGTTGTGAGGAACAAAGTGTATTCCCAATTTTGCTATACAAAGCACTAGAAGCAGTTGAAGTGACGATACTGCAGATGCAGAACACACTTGCGTACACACATGAACACACACGCAAACACACACATACGCGCGCGTGTTATTCGCAACCGCGGTGCAATTGCGATTCGCATTCTTCCTTGCAACCCACCGAACAACAAGTGAGAAAGACAACCACCACCACTACTACCGCTACTACTACTACATCTACTATGACGCAAACGTCGTCGACGAACCGGTGTTGCCGGCTTTGCGGGGATTCGTAAAAACAGTAAATTCAGCGAAATTTTTCCAACAAAATGAAAATTTTTACTGAAAGTAATACCAAGTGAACCACCCTTCAATTTTGAGCTGATGAAAAAAAAAGTGAATCACGAATAATAAAATGTACAAACAATGAAGAGGAGAAGAGAAAAAACACAAAAAGAGTTTTTCTCCGTTTTTCTTTAGGTTTGTATGAGTGGGGTGCAATTTAATGGGGAGATTACGGAAAGGGGATGCAAATGCGATTCGTGGGTGCGAGTCTGGTGAATCCGGATATGTATAGATGTATCTATGTATGCACACATATATACATGTATATATATTTTATTAGGGGCCGAGGCGAGTTAGTGAACGTGGAATACACAGGAAAAGAAGAGAGAAAAACAGGAAATGAGAGGATGGAATGAGTAGCGCAAACCCGGTGGGCTATGTCGACGCGGTACACTCTCGGTCACAGACATGTATTATTCAGCCTGACATCGTACACCGCAAGACAATTTGTCCGATCGGTGTTGGGTAGAAATTTGGCCTACGTACACAAACGCGTTTTTGAAAACATAGACAATAAGAATAAGATCAAATAACGCGTAGTGGAGGGAGATTATCTTAAGAATGATTTGGAAACATCTGAAGGTAATGGAAAGTCAGGAGAATTTAAGTAATGAATGATCTTGAATATAAAGTATTATTAATATTAGTTTGAGTTTTATTGAGTATTATTATTGGAGTATCAGCACAATGAGTTTTTAGTTTTCATTTGAGAGTATGATTGAGGTACCAATCTAGTCAGTTTCATTGTGGATTTTTCGGCGTCTGAGTATTATAGCATTATCGTTGGACATAGTAGACAAATATTTCAATATCCTGAACGTGGATTACGCGTAAAATTAATAATTCGAATTATTTTTGCAAATGATTACACGCAATAGTTGCCGCACTATTGCGATTGCTGCTGAGCATCTAGCGAGAAGTAAATTAACAGTGATTATCAACGCGTTATACGCGGGCTAACTATTTTCTCAAGACTAGTGGGACGACTTTTAAGTGACGTGAAGTCGACTACGTGTTGTTGTTTAACAGTTGTGAGTGAAATAATACAATTGGACGCTACTAGTACTGAAGCAAGTGCAAGTTCAAGGGCCAACATCGAGCTTGGATCACGGTAGGAAGGACGTCTCGTTTGGGAAACAAGCATCTGCTGATCCGTAAAGCGTCTGGGCTTTTTTGTAACTTTGAGCACACGGTAAGCGTAACACTTTGTACAGTGTGTGTATGAGTTATTGGTTCAACGCTGTGTTGAGCACAAAGGGTTGGGTTTGTTTATTACGCATATCCCATGACTTGTTTGAGTGGAAAACTATTGTATGATTTAGATGTAATCCAGTATGTTGCACTAGCGAAATCTCTGGTATGTTTCAACGTGTGAATCCATTATTAATTGTCTCAAGGTTTATTTTGAATAACGGGGAGACTATCCTTCTGATAGTCGTGCACTGATTGATAAATTCATAATAGTTCGTTGTGAATTCAATAATGCGCTTGACGTGGAATTGAACGTGGTTTTGTTACTCGCGACGGCAAGAAATTCTATATTGTCTAATAAATCGCAATATGGTATTTCCACGTACTTATTTGCTATTATATTTTGTGCAACACATTTGTCGAGACACATCCTGTCTCACGTATTTTAGCTGCAGTAGATAATTATTAATTATCATTGTTGTTGACGATCGCCCAGGGTTTCTCGGCGCAAGAAGTTCGGGGATCACGTCAGCTGATATTATTTATTTGTTGAAATAAGAAGATATAACGATTGGTGCCTGTAAGGTACCTGGCGCTCAACGTATTCGCGCTTCCGCTCGCGAGATTCGTGAATGATTATTTGGTAAAAAGGCCATTCGCGGTATCACATTAGGCGTTTCATAATTTGACGCTACCCTGTGCTGCGTGGCAGTATATTCGAAATAATCTATACACCAACTATGCAAATGAAGATAATTCATCTCTTGTGTGCAGCAAGAATCATTTCATGGAAAACCATTTTGCTTCTCCGTTGATATCATTGTTTCCTTGCGGTTTGAATTTTGAAAAGGGTATTATTTGTGGAAAGAAACATCCAGAAAATCGAGGTCTATTGTTCCTGCTGAAGAGTGGACCGAAAAATCATAAATATACACGAGTAGTAATCAAATAGAACGCTTTAAAATGGAGTCATTCGGATGCAAAAAATGATAGCACGAATCAATGGAAAACCCGCGATTAATTCAACTATGCGATTTTCATGGTGGAATAACTAATGGATTCAAGGATACAATACCACTTTGGGAGATAGTCAAAGAGTATGAAAAAGATGTTGCAGTTTATCAAAGTGATGGGTTTTGCAACGAAAAAAAAAAACATCGATGAAACTTGCTTTTGTACACATAAACAAATTTGATCGTATAGAATGCCTATATGGGACTGAACCAATTATTACATTCAATAAATAAAACATTGACCCACAATGCAACAGTTAATTAGCCTCTAGCCCGCTCTATTCATCCATCCATTCCCAACTGACAATATGATTCCTTTCTCTCAAAATTACCAAATGCACGTCAAAGTCATACAGTAACTACGAAAAGTCTCCCAATTCCACAACACGACTACGAGAACATCCTCTATCCTCACCTAAACATACACAACTTTTTTTCTTCAAAAAAAAAAGGAATAAAAAAATTGTTCTTCTCATAAACGTCACCCGCCTCATCTTTGATGAGCAAGATGCGAAATATTGGACGTTGACGTGCCCGCTTTCGAGTAAAAGCCAACAAGAGAACGGTAAAATGAAAGAGTGGACGGAGTGAGTGAGATAGGTGAAGCGTACTGCAAGTGAGGTGAAATAGAGGAGTCACGTAGGAAATGTGGAATGGCCGGCACGACTCGGCAATGTTGGTTGATAGTCGAGCGGCGCTAGTTAGCCGGAAGCACAGGTGTAGCAGACGCTTGCACGTCTCTTGCTTCAACTATATACTCCACAATGTATACATAAACCCATACATGTTCATGTGTATATAAGCATATAAAATATATATGTATTTGTATAGTTGAGGGTGAAAGCAGTGGTGAATAAAGTAGGTAGGTCGGGGTCAGACGGTGAATACAAGTAACGGAGACAAACTGTGTGTTTGCCCCTTCATTACCCCCGTGTAAATACCGACCAGTTTTAATTACAACCCCTCGACCGATCCTTGCGTTCTACTCACTCTCCCACTTTCTATTTGGTGGTGCGCTTGCTTTTACTCTCGTATAGACCGTTAGCTATGTCTCTCACTGCTTGTTATTTACTTGTACGCTTCTGCGAGCGATCTAAGTTTCTTGCCAGTGGTTTAACGGTGACATCTCCACCCCACAAATATTTTTTTGTTTACTTTTTCTACTTCTACTTTGTCGTTGTCTTTCACTTGTTTCATTATTTGTTGCAATTCATGATCGTTTTTTATCTCGACGTTTCACCCGCAGTCGCACCTCGTTAGAAGTAAGCGATTCGAAGAAGAAAACGATAGAAGGAACTGTGGGTGAGATTTTAGAGAGTGGAAAAAGGCCTTGGTATAGGGGTTATAAAAGAATGAGAAGATGAAAGAGACAGGAAGGAGAGGAGGAATAAATGGAAGGAGAAATTCCGGCGGTGTATAAGAGACGAAAGCAGTTTGGAGTTAACGCCAACGGCATTCGACTGTCGTTTATCGCGCGTGGTCGAGTTAATTAAGGTCACTGTGGTCTGTAAAAATTTCTTGTATATTGCCATCCCTTACAGTACCACAGGCGTGAACTTGACTTTAGAGTATGGAATTTGCTGTCGCACTACCAGAACTGATAATTTTCTGTTTGTAACGTGTATATTCTCAAACACCAAACTGTTTTTTTATTTGGTTATTCTTTTTTTTTTTTTTTTTCTATGGGCAATATGTCAATAGATCCATGCTGACAATAATTCTAATTAATTTACTCATCTATTGTTGTGCTGTTATTCCGACGTTCATTTTGCTTTTTGCGAAAGGCATATTCAATTATGCAGTAGTTTACAAGTGGGAAATTATTTTTTGCAGTGAAAAATTGTTTAGAAATGCGAGAATAGTCATGTTCTCACATCACTAATCGACATTACCCCAAAATTATAGAAACAAATCAAATACGTGGTGGTGAAATTAATAATAAACTAATATTTTCGTGTTTGAAAAACAGTGGAATGTAACTCATGAACGAACCAACAGAATAATGAATTGTCGAAGTTTTTTTATATCATATGAAACGTGATATCCAATTTTCGCTTGGTAGTCCACTGACTTTACTCTTACCCGTTGTCGTACCTAATTCAAGCCAGCCAATTTTATCATCTATTTAATGTAAAAAAATTCGTAGAATACGAAAAT